>JAKNSH010112866.1:0-25033 GCA_027790015.1 Cymbopogon flexuosus
TATCGACCAATCAAAAATTTCAGCCGTAGATACAACTGCACCGTATTGATTTCACAGCCGTAGTATTCTCTACTAGCGTCGAACTGATACCTTCGGACCTTCCCCGCCGCCGGAGCATCGCGTTGGCCCTTTCCCTTTCCGTCCGATTCCCTCGATCTGGTCCGTCGCCTGTACATGGATCTAGCTACCTTCAAACTGCTTGATCGAAAGCCAGTTCTTGTTCCTCTGCTTACGTTTGTGTTCTCTGCTGTATTTCTTAGGATTTTTTTTTCTTTTGCTAGATTTGTTTGCTGCTTCATACTGAAGGTACTTTTTATTCCTCTTCATAATTGACAGATTACAGTCTAATGAATCGACAGTATTGCCTCCAAAAGATCTCTCTTTTCTCTCCTATCTGCAACTAATTTTCTTTTTCATTTTTATCATTGGATAGTCGGTTAAGGTGAGTTCTAATCTAGGAGTTGTCGATCGAGTTGACGATGGGTCTGTCGCGGAGGTTGCAGAATCTGATCTTGGAGAACAGCCTTACTGGCGCCAAATCACTGTTCTCCATCGACCTGGCGCACCAACTGTTCGATAACAACATAGCAGCACATCCATCAACAACAACCAGAGAGAGATCAGAATCAGCAGTAGTGCTGACACCGGTTGCTGACGGCGCTAATCATCATCACCAGAAGTATAAACAAACAGAGGTTGTAGCCTTAGCGCTGGACAGGATTCAGCTTCCCAACCCGACCTTAACCTTCCAAGCTTTCGGTCCAGGCTTGAACGATCCGCCATGTAAGGTCTATTGCTTTCCCCTTACAGGTGGTAAGATGCTCTGGACAGATCAGCTGGGTCGCGCCTTCGTCTTCAACGCAGAGGCGTGTCAGACGGTGATGGTGCCCAGTCTCCACGTGCCCAAGCGGAAGCCCTTTTCTCTCTTTGTACCCTATGCCATCGCCGACGCTGACGGCGACGACTATTGGCAGATTTTGAGAACTAGCAGCGGCCATTTCGCCGGGGTGAGAAAAATCCCTAAACCGCCGAAGGCTATAGGCAGCACCCTTTTCGTCATGGAGAGAATTCCCAAACCGGAGGTTACTGGCAGCATGCCGCTGGGGAGCTTCCAGTTTGAGGCCGTCGTTTGCAAGACTAGGTGGGACTCTGAAATCGATTCTTGGCAGTGCCAACTCCTCCCCCCACCGCCGTATGTCCATGAGCCTGAGTACCGGGACTGCTACAGCCGCCATGAGATCAGCTCGTATGCAGTGATTCATGTGGATGAACGCTTCGACATCTGCATTTCAGTCAATGGCATTGGCACCTACTGCCTGGACACGTCGAGCCGCGCATGGAGAAAGGTCGGTGACTGGAACCTACCATTCCGTGGGAGGGTTGAGTATGTGCCTGAATTCAAGCTTTGGTTTGGCCTCACCGCTGAAGCTCAAGCTCAGCACCTGGCTGCTGCTGACCTCACTGACATGGACTCCCAGCCACAGCTGGTGGGATCTTGGAAGCAGCCTTGCATGCTAGAGGAAGAGGAATGGAAGGAATGTAAAGATTCTCAACTTGTCAACTTAGGCTCTGGTAAGTTCTGCATCACAAGGACTCTCAACGCTAGTAGCTCTGTCGTTGGTGATACTGTCAAAGATATTATTAATGTGATTACTGGTGTTGAGGTGTTTTCACAGGATGCCAACGGTGACGGCGGAGAAGTGGAACTCCAAATGATCCCTCACCAATCATTATGTTACGAGTCTGATGGCAATACCATCGATGCTGTGTTCTGAATATTCAGAACACTTCATTGCTTTATCTGTAATCTGAATAAATTTCGATACTGTGTTTTGAAGCATTCCCGGCTGTTTCCTGACTCTCTGTGTGTTAGAAAAGTTTAGTGCAGAGAACATCTCGGCATTGTGGAAAGAGCCCAGGATGGCGTCCGCTCCAGCCAAAGCCGGGAAACGGAAAAGTGATTAGCCTCACCCATCGTTAAGCAACCGCGTGAACAGCTCATCAAAAAGGAAAACGGATTATCATCATCAAAAAAAAAAACGAAAAAAAGCGAATATGTAGCGTGAAGATAGCGACACATGTGGGTTAAAACAGTGATTATCATCATTCCTTAATTAAGCAGATCGAATCGAAAAAGGGTGAGAGGGAGGAGGGATCTCCGTCTCCACGCCGCGTCCTCCCGCACGAATCCGCGCTCCGGCCAAGCCCTAGCCACCCCCGGCCGCCCATTCATGGTGGGCGGGCCGTGCGATCTCTAGCTAGGGAGGCTCGTGCGTCGGGCGGGAGGGGAGGGGGGAGGGAGATGGGCGCCCGGAACAGCGCTGCCGCCACGCCGGTGCTGCTCAACGTGTACGACCTCACGGCCGCCAACGATTACCTCTACTGGCTCGGCTTCGGCGTCTTCCACTCCGGAATCGAAGGTTCCCACCGCGATCTATCCTCTTCCCTTTGCGGTACAATGATGGATTATTAGCATGATGCTGGTTTTATAACATTGTTGCTGCTTTATGATCAAATTAGTGGAATAATATATTCTTCGGAACGACATGTATTGGGATGGCTGATCAATGGGGAAAAGGAGGGGCGGGGGAATGAAGATTATAGAAATAATAATACTGTTCTGTCTTAGCAAGGATTTCAAAGAGATTTTGTAGTATTATCCTTTATATGTACAAAGATGTGTATTCACCAACTCTTCAACCTTCCTTGATTACATGGATTGCACAACCCTACAACATGTCTGCATTTTCCTAGATCTAGATGTCATGATGTCAATTTCAGTATCTATCTAATAACTAATTTACAGAAGGTTTACATTTTTTCTCCTCTTCAAAATGAGCAGTCCATGGCACGGAATATGGATTTGGAGCCCACGACTACCCATCCAGTGGTGTGTTTGAGGTGGAATCAAAGAGTTGCCCTGGCTTTATCTACAGAAAAACGGTGTGGCTAGGCACAACAGACATGTCTCAGGAAGAATTCCGCTCGTTTATTGAAAAACTCGCAGGGGATTATCATGGCAACACATACCATTTGATTAATAAGAACTGCAATCACTTCACAGATGATGTCTGCCAGAACTTAACTGGGAAGCCCATCCCTTCCTGGGTGAATAGGCTTGCGAGAGTAGGTTCGTATCAGCGTCATTGCTGATTTGTTTGTTTCCTCTTTCCTTTATACTTGAAACTATAGGCAGCTGACTGTATCTTTTCTCAAAACTTTAGGCTCAGTTTTTGATTGTCTTCTACCAGAAAGCGTTCAAGTTTCTCCTGTAGGTCGTGTCCCAACTCGTCGTCAAATATCTGGTCAGTATCTACCTGAATTCTCAATTGCTTGCTTCTTTCTATTTCTATGGTTTCAATCAAATTTTCTAATTTTATCATATCAACCTAAGTACAAAAGCCTGCTGCGCATGATTCAACTCAGTTTATAGTTTCAAACTTTCAATGTTGTGTTATGCTACTTTCACTAAACTATGTCATTGACATGGAACAATTGTTTCTTTGTAGTCTTGCACAGTATTGCGATATTTTACCTTCCTGTGAACAACAGTGGGCTTTCTTAATTTTGTTAATTTAGCTGTATGTATCTGCACCCATTCCATGGAGATTAAATGAAGTTTTACTTTCGTATTATTTGCTTATCATAGCATTGATTCACTGAACATGTTGATGTCTCATTTAACGCACACTTACTGGTGATATAAATCTCAAAATGTTATGAAAAATTTCAATATATTTCAGAAATCAACATTACTAGCTAGGTAACTCCTGTATAATGATTGCTTTTTTATGCAAATGCCAAACAAATATAGAGGAGGAATTCACAGATATTATCTTTTAATATTTACAATCTTGTTGACCATCTTGTCTATTTCTCTTAAATTATTACTCAGACGATGATTTGTATTCAATACATTCACCAATCATTGGGGAAAGCGACAATGAGGAGGAGGATGCCAAACACCTGCTGCCAGCTCCATCCAAACACCTGCTGCCAGCTCCATCAAATGACCTGCATTCTGTAGATGTACCACCAAAACTAGCGAAAGATCTTCTCTGAATCACTCCATGTTCATAGGCGCCTACCATACTGTAACTTAACTCGTATAGCTACTATTGGTGCTAAAGTGATTTTGAAGATGACTTGGCACGGATAGGAATTGGCCATCTTTGATTAAAGATGAAGCTCTAATTGCTTGTGGTTTACCAGTATGCAGTTTCACTTTGCTGTCTCATATTAGCAAACAGTTATCTATGGTAGCAGTGGCATGATTGTTACTCTGCCGTTTAGCACAAGTGGAAATTGCAAATTCGATATGTGGGGTTCCAGTACCTGTAACGAATTAGGACTGTCGATGCTTGTTGAGCCCAGTGTTGAAGGCTTCTGAGTTTTGTACATGGCTTCTGAGTTTTGTACACTTGCTCATGTACAAATGCGTGACTGACAAAATAGATAGCTTTGTTTATTATAATCTCATGTAGTCGTGTATAAATAGCAATTTTTGCCATCCTCGTGAGTGGGCTTCGTTACTTTGCTATCGCAGAAATGGGGTTCGTTACTCTGCCATTATAAAACCTGAGTTTATAATCCAAAATTACCTCTGCCTTCCTCTCCCTACGCCGGGCGCCGCAGCCATGGCCGCCGACATCAATTCTAGCACTCATTTGTGTTGTCCTAAGCCAGTCTCGATAGGATTTCACTGATGCTTCATGTCCATTAAATTGTCATAGTATTGATGAAGAGATTCAAGATAAAAGTTTATTAGGATGAAATGGGCTCATATGGTGAAACTTGTTTGCACGGTTTCCAACGTGTGAAACCTCCACTGGCCTAAAGAAACAACTAAGGCCCCGAGATTCTTTTTGTTCTTGTGTTTATCCTCTGAAAAATGAACTTAATCTTGTGAAATTCCTGTAGAATTACTGTGAAATTTCTACGTTCCAAAAGTGTCCTAAGTGTAACATTCTAAAAACATGTGCTGTTCAATTGTTGACTTTATATATAAGTATAAATAATCATTTGCTTTTGTCCGATCAACATATGTCAAAAATAAAATGACATAGGGGTACGTAATTCCTTTTATTCTACTACTATTTTTTTAAAAAAATAGTGTGAGAATTGTATTTTTTGGGGACGGGAAATACTAGAGGCTATGGCTAGACCACGCACGGCACGGAGGCACCACTCTTATGTATCTCGGCACCACTCTTTTCATGGGTGTCAAATGGCTGAACGGTAGGGGAGCAAATTCTGAAATTTCCATCTAGAAAAACCCTAGCCGGCTGAGGTCAGGAGGGGTGGGCGCACGGGCGCGGCCGCCGGGCGTAGGAGAGGGTGAGAGAGATGGTGCGGCCTTACGCGGTGAAGGGGCGGAAGAAGAAGCGCAAGCTCGAGGAGGCGTCGGCCTCGGACGCTGCCCCGCCCGCAGAAGAAGCGGAGGAGCTGCCACCGCCAGAGGTGGACAGCGGCGAGGAGAAGGGCAGCGAGGAAGATGAGGCAGTGGCGGGGAAGGAGGAGCATGCGGCGGCGGACGGGCTCCCAATCGTGCCCAGGACGGTTGATGGGAAGCGGCAGCCCGGCGCCATCTTCGTGCTTGAGAGGGCCTGCCTCGAGGTCGGCAAAGTCGGCAAGGTACAGTGGTTCGGCTGCAGCAGGAAACTCCTCTTTTTGTCTTTTGTGCTATAGTATTCCTGTTCCAGAACGAATTCGATTCTAGCTCGGTTGGACGTTTTATGTCCAGTCCAGTTCAGTTTATGTCCTTAGCTTTGGGGCATGTATTGGAGCAATTGATTTAGATGAGGTGGTTCTACTGTTAATATGTTATTAGTAGGAACACACAAAAAAAAAAAAAAGGCAAAATCATACTAGTTTTCACCTTGTCATGAAACTGACATGTGCAGCTTGTTGTGACAACTTCACAAAATGTGGAAATTGATGACAGAAATCAAAGATGCTAGAATATCAATGGCTAGTATCTTAAGTGTATGCCTTCAGGAATGGTCAGTATCTTTGCGATTATGCAACAGTAGATGATTTTATTGTTGGCTTGGAGTGGACCCTGTTGAGATATTGGTGACATCTTGTATGCGTATGGTTATAAGTTTATTCTGTACAGGACCAATTGTTTACATGTGCTCACATGGCACATATGAGGCTTGTAATTTCGATTCTTCAGTTTATGGCTATAGCTTTTGTAGATCTTTTGCCAGCAAAAGATTATTGCTGGCACATCTAGAATTCCAGTGTTTTTTTTGAATAATAGAATTCCAGTGTTGAGTAGGCATTTTTTTCATTAATTCTAAAAGTGTCAGCTTGATATTACTATTCACCTCAGAGTAGCCTTGGTGTGGTCTATTGTTTAAAGATGCTTCTATCTTGTATATAAAAAGCATATTTTACTTTCCTAATTTGGTAGCCTTGATCATTGCTAGTATAAGGTTCAGTTTTGTTTGCAGAAACAAAAATTCAAGCATAGCATCTGGGATATTAGTTTGCAGAAACAAAAATCAAGTATTTCTAAACAAATGATTATCACCCCATGGATGTTAGTTTGACAGCTTCTTTTACCACTCTGCAGACTATGCAAATCTTGAACTCAGATGATCATGCAAATTATTTAAGGAAGCAGAATCGCAATCCTGCAGATTATAGGCCTGATATCATTCACCAGGTAATGTAAATTTCTGGTTGCTTGAAAACATTGAAAATAATGGAAGATGAATAAAATGCACTCATCTTTTTATTTGATTCGATTCTCAAATCATTTGCTTCAGGTAAATGGAAATCAGACAATTTTTCAATACCAAGCATCAAGTACTTTTTTTTTTATTTCCATCATCCAATTAATCAGCTTTGCATCCTATGCTGTTTCGTAAAGAAAACATCAGCGATCTAGTAAAAAATAGTTGATTGGGCCTGCCCAACAATTGTTTGGCTCATTCCTTTGACAGACATCCTTCCAACTTGTCTTAGATGATTGTTTCAAAAATGTTTTGCAGGCTCTACTAGCAATATTTGATAGCCCTCTAACTAAGGCTGGAAGGTTACAGGCTGTTTATGTTAGGACTGAAAAGGGAGTTTTGTTTGAAATCAAACCTCATGTCCGCATGCCGAGAACATTTAAACGTTTCTGTGGTTTAATGTGTAAGTTACCAATCAAACCCTTATACCTTCTGTATCTTATGTATTTCTGTTATTTTGATGATTGTGCTGATTGCAATGAACTATACAATATGGCAGCACAATTGTTACAAAAACTGAGCATTACGGCAGTTGGAAAGCGTGAGAAGCTTCTTAATGTTGTTAAAAATCCTGTTACCCGCTATCTACCTGTTGGTGCACCCAAGATTGGTGAGAATCTATTGTTTAATATAACATATTTCATATCAGATAGATAGATATGCTAATTGATGCATTTTTATATATTAGGCCTTTCATTTAGTGCTGAGAAGTCAGTCAACTTGTTCGACTATGTTGCCAAATCCAGTGATGATGAACCCCTTGTGTTTGTGGTGAGTAAATAGCTGTGTTTGTAAGCTGAGCTGTTCTGACCCCTTAATGCTTGCACACAATCCCATACTGTCTGCACATTTATCTGCAGGTTGGTGCCATGGCCCATGGAAAGATCGACAAGGAATACACAGATGACTACATACAAAGTAAGTAACATTTTGTTGAAACACTAAAACATTGTATGCTGAAATTTGGATCTGGGTGATATTTTATTTCCTTGAAAACACTCTAGTTTGGTTGTTAATTAGTTGTATACTGGATCATATGCACAGATGCACATGTTTACCAAATGGCCTTAACTTGGTAGTAACTTGGGCTGGTGACCAGTTTGGACCAAAATTTCACCCTGCTTCCGACTAGTTTGAGTAATGAGTAGCTGGTACCTAATCATGTTTAGAAAATGATGAAACTAGCAAATATGAATGTCCAAAATTATATACTTCGATGATTACATTTCTTTTTTTTTTAAAATGTATACCTGTATTAATACGGAAAACAGTACAGTACAAATACGAGTACACTGTAGAAAGCTACAAAAGACAGCTGTCTAACCCTATTTGGTAAAAGGACCTCAAAAAGAAAAGAAATTACAACCAGGTCCTTGGACCTCAAACTCCTGGAATCCTCCAGATCTCGTCATCGCCGGACGCCGCTTCCCATCGCCGCCGTCGATTCGAAGGTCGAACGAAGCTCCACCGCATGGCGGCTTTGAGGTAGACCGCCGTAGACACTCATACGCTCGAACGAGCTGTAGTTTTTACTGAGTGGCCATAGGTCAGGTCCACGCCCTGAGCTTCCTCGACCTCGAATCGAAGGTTGCCATGGACAGACACCGAACAAAGCTCGATCTGCTTGCTTGCGAACCACCAATCCCACAGCTATCTCCGTGCCTTTGCCTAGACACGCCCCTGCTCGCCAAACTCGGTGACGACCGCCACTGCTGCACGCCGAAGCCGAAGAAGACGACATCGACGCCAAGCAGAGGCCGAAGCTCGCCCCCCAAAGACCACGGAAGCCACCGTCGCTTGAAAGCTCATGCCTCCGCCGTGGCCCAGGATCTGAGCTCTCCACCTGAAAGAGGAAGAATCACCCAGATCCACGAACCCGCCCACCCCAAAACTCGCAGACGCTCCACCTTTTGCGCTAAAACACGTCGCCATCTTCGCTGGCGGCACCGCAAACAGACGCAACCGAAGAAAACGACGACAAACTCCTATATACCCTAGCCTCACAGACCCCTTACCGTCGACGGAGCACGCGGCGGCAAGGCAGGGATGGGACCGGAGGACCTTATTCCTCGGCAACGACGGCGCCGCCGCCTCACCATCGCCGTCCAGACACTCAAACCTAGACAACCTACCTATCCAGACGGAGAGCAACGTTCTTCCCCACCTCCCGACGGCAGAAGGCCGCCGGAGGCGAGGAAGAACGCCGTCTCCGCCGGCACCGCCTGCGGTCGCCGCGGTCGCCCCCTTTTCGCCTCTCTCTACTGTACGCAGCAGAGGTCGGTTGTGGGGGGAGAAGTGGATGCCATGCAACGATGATTACATTTCTTGGACAAAGGGATATTTAGTCCTGTCTCTATTCTGTTCGTTTTTCTTTTCCTTGGTATACATATTTTGTGAAGACTGCAATGTCTGCATATTTTTTTTTTGACCTGGACTCCTAAGGTACAGCTGCAGTATCTGAACGCATGCTCACACACACACACACACACACAGAGCACACGCTAGACCTACAAACTATACACACACGACGCGTCCTTTCTGATATCGTCGCACTACCATTGTGGCTTCACGCGTACGTCCAGGACCTGAAGATTTATTTTGGAGGAAAAACCTCCGGTGCCACACCCAGCCGAACCGCAAACCGGGATTCGAACTCGGGCGGGTGGCCTCCACGACGGGAGCGCTCACCATCGCGCTACGAGCGCGTTGGCATGTCTGCATATTATTTATTTACCTGTATGTTTTTCTTTCAGCCTTATTGATGACCACTGCCCTGTTTGTGCAGTTTGCAACTACCCGCTCAGCGCCGCCTGCTGTTTAAATCGGATATGCAGTGCTCTGGAGCAGAAGTGGAACATCCGATGAGAGGAACTTTTTGACACAAGCATGAGAATCTTGTTTTGTTATATACAATTAGCTATTACCATTGCCTGATTCTTCATCTTACATGTACTGCCTTCTGTTTATGTACAACACCTAGCTTTGGCTTTGTTTGAAAGTTAAAACCAAATGTGTCAGTGTAGCATTATGACGTGTTTTAGACATCAACGCCCATGCTTATGATTCATGGCCTTAAACTGTTCTGATAATCAAGTCATTTTAGCAAAAGAAGAAAAAAAACGAGGAAAGAGACCAAGCATGGCTGTACTCAAACATTGTTGTCAGATCTTATGCCTGGTCATTTTATGATTACAGCGCCAATGATAATAAGCAAGCATATTCATTTCCTTTTTCTTTGTGTACTATCTGCCATTTGTTGGTTCTAGTACGGTTTCTTTGCTCTGCACAGCCCAAATTGCGGTTGTGAATCACAAATTGTGGTATTATTGATTTATTGTGCTCGATGGAAGGATATACAACGCAGGCTTCATCCGGAAATTGAACACAGCCCGTGATGATGAACTTGACCATTGTTTTCTGAAACAACCACAGCCAGTGAAGATGTACTTGCATGAAGAGAAAATTATCTAATAGGGTTTAGCTTTATAAGAGTAAGAACACCCCACAAGTTGTTCCATAAAAAAAACACTCTGCACGAACTACTGATTTGAATTTAACTATTCATACAATTATTAGGAATAGATTAACTATTATAAACTAATATTAGTGGATAGCGTGGCACGATGATGTGGGTAACTAAATCTCTAAATGTAGGTGTTGATATCATAGTTGTTTGTGTTAGTGAACTTTAATTGTAAGTGATGGCGGACTGTTGATTTGGATACTTTGCATGTTAAGAAAATTGTTATCGGTGAACTTTAATTGCAAGTGACATTGGATTGATGAGGTGAACACTTTGTATATTAAAAAGAATTGCTTGTAGAATTTTACTTGATTAGAATATGATTCCAAATTCAGACCAATGGCCCTGTTTGGATCCCTCTAGCCCGGCTAGAGCTAGAGTTAGTTTCTACCTCTAGCTCTAGCCCAAACTAGCTCTAACCATTGAGGTGTTTGGATCCAAGGGCTAGTTTCACAATAAATACACTTTTTTAATCATTTGTCTCATTTAAACCATACTTTTATTTAGATCTAGTGTGGCTAGCCCGTATGTAGAAGCCCAACAGGAGTTCGGGAGAGAGAAACCGGATCTGGTGTGACGGATAAGGTTGGTAGGGAGCAAACTAGCCCAATAAGCACCCCTTGGAGGGGAGAGTTTTTTTAATGGGCTAGAGTGAAAAAACTAGCTCTGGCCCTCCTGTTTGGCTACTTTGAGGCTAGTTTGGCACAAACTAGCTAACTCTAACTCTAACTCTAGCCTTTGATCCAAACATGGCCAATGTGTAACGGAAAGATCTACTTTTTCGTTCGCTGACGAAAAGAAAGATCTACTTTTACGTACAATATTTCACCTGAATTTTGCGATGTCATTTTTTTTCTAAAAAAAAAATCCGATTTGGGATGGATCGCTCGCCATCTGGTTGGGCAGGCGCAGGGGAGCACGACTCCTCCACGTGGCAATGTAAAAGTGGGCCCCAGGCCCCCAGCCACACCAGTGAGGACTGCGGAGGGGACTCGGCCACGGGCCGGGCCACTCGTCTCGCTCTATCTATTACGCCTCCTGTCCCTCTCAGATCTCCTTGTTCTCGTCTCGTCTTCCCCAATCGTCGCCGGGAGCCTCCCGATCCTTCCTTCATCTCGCCGCCGGTGGCGCCAGGTGGGACAAATCCGATCTCTCCACGGTTCGCTTCTCCGCGCGCGCGCTCTTTCACGTTCTTTTTTTTATTTATTATTTGTCGCGTCGACCTGATCTGCGACCGGCCGGTGAGAGAAGGGTGATTCCGATCTGATCCGGGGCTGAATTGCAGGGCCGGCTCGCGGAGGTCCTGTCCCCGCCATGGATCGCGCCGAGCTCACGACCGAGCAGGTCAGTGCCTGGGCTTGCTTACCCGCTTCCGTTTCAACTGTTGATGCTTTGCTAGCTTCCCCGTGCCGAGTGTTTACAATCTGTAGGGTGTCGGGCTGGTTTATTGGGCCGCATTAAGAGGCTCTAGTGTGGTATGAAGTATGCATTTTTCCAATTGTGATTCTACTGTGGACGGGTAAAAGTCCTGTTGCAATGTTGCTTGAAGTAGTACTGATCAAAATTTCCACTCATGTCAGAGTTACTTTATGGGAACTTGCATCATAGGCTGACGTTTTGCTGTGGTCATCTACGGAGTCCAGAGAGCAGCTTCTAGAGCCACCCTTTCATTGTGTTAAAATGATGGATGCACACACTCCGGGCCTAATACACTATCATGCTAGTGAATCAGTCCATGCAAATATCTTAGGATATCTAGTTCCTGTTTACCTGATTTTGTAGGCAGTTGGGTTTCCAGGGAAATTGTTTCCTGCATACATAAAGCTGCATTTATATTTGTATCAGTTAGCAGATGAAGTTTTAACTTTGGCAGGAAGAGTTAGAAATAACTACTGGAAATTGGAGACGATTGCATCACATTATGTTTATATTCCTTGGGGCAAATCTTCCTTCCATCCATGCCGAGAGATGGATATATGTTCTAACATCCAACCAATTAGAAACTCTTGATATGTTACCTGATATCATATGTTTTATAGGTTCTAATATTCATGTTTTATAGGTTCTAATATTATAAACCGTGTGTGATACCATCAACATTTAGCAAATTTGTCGCGGATTTGTAAATAAAATGCCTTACTAATTTTGATACTAGGTGCTGAATTACTGTGACTGTCCGTTTTTGCTGTTGGAGTTTTCATGCGTTACTGGCATAGTAGTTTTCATGCGTTAGCATGCCTTCTTTCTAGGCTAGGATACATTTCATAAAATTGTTGCAAGCATCAGTGGATTGTGGAAGTTTTTGTTGCATTATGTTAGCAGGAAGGAATAAGTATTAATTAATTATTTTTTGTATTGCGGTTTTGAACATCAAGGTTCTCAAGCGAGATATTCCATGGGAGCATTACATGTCAACAAAGCTTATCTCCGGAACATGCCTTCAGCTTTTACGGCGCTATGACCACAAACCAGAGAGCCAGCGAGCTCCTTTGCTTGAGGAGGTGAGTTGCTTTCTCAACCTAAATTATTTGTGGATAAAAATGATTAAAGACCTTTGTATATTTGTATCACTGCCTTCTTTTCCAATCTTTCAGATTTGCTACTATCTTATTATTATTGATGTCTTCATCTTTGCATCACAAATTTTCTGGTTTCTTCCTGTTCTAACTCTTAAGTAAACTATCTTATCCTTGCGTTTTTTGGAGTTTCAAGATAAATGCTTTTAGCTTAAAAGAGGTTATCAGATATGCATATTTGTAATGCACTCTTTTTTTTATCAATATCTGAATTGATTCAGTGCATTAATAGGGTGTGTACTAAAAACAAACCTTGACGGGGGTTAAGGCAGCCCCCAGGCATTGCATTAAGAAGAAGACCTCACGCATGTCAAGAAAACCCTTGAACCCCTGCCCCACCCATACACAGCGGCACCGTAGCCCATGTGAGACGACCATGACTGGGGCCGGGCCTTAGACCTGTCCTTTGGCTGTGGGATAGACGAGGGGATTTTTTTGAACCCCAGCCTGAAATTCGCTCCCACGGGGAGTTGAACCCATGACCTGTTGATTTGATGAGTGCCCGTTGGATTCCTCTAAACAACTGAGCTAGAGGCCCTTTGTCAATAGGGTGTGTACTCAACCTTGCATAGGTTTACCATAACAGGTTCTAGTTGACTAATTTCCATTTTCCTCTTTTCCCCACAAATAACTCTGCCTATATTGCCTTGTACTATTTACTTGAATTTACTTTTACCTTGTTTATCTATTTGTGCAAATTTCTATTAAATGCTTGGTTACTCAACTAGTTTTATATAACAGTATAACACAAAGATCCTTAAAACTCTTTTAGGATGGGCCAGCATATGTCCGAGTTTTCCTGAATATCCTGCGGAGCATCTCCAAGGAAGAGACTGTGGAATACGTGCTTGCTCTCATTGATGAAATGCTTACAAGTATGCCGGCCTTTTTTTCTTTCAGATGAAAACTATTCACTTCCATCATTAAACCTTTAAATTATCACTTATTTATGTTACATTGGTGATACCTTTGTTTTCAGCAAATCCTAAGCGTGCAGCACTATTTTATGACCAATCTCTGTCCGGTGAAGATATTTATGAGCCTTTCTTAAGTTAAGTGTACTATGCTTGTTTAATTCTTTTGTTTTTATCTTATTAATTTAAGGAATCTGCTTATTTCGTTGTTCAGCTAATATATTGACATACATTGCCCATTCTGCATCTTGATGACAAGACTTTATAATTAGAATGGTCACCTTCTGTACCTTAGCCTGTTTTGTTTCGGGAATACACTCATGCTAGAAAGAGTTCATGCACCCCATGCTAGGCCTGTTTATCTTGTTCTCTGACTACCAAATTTAGCTAACAAAATTATAATTTTCAGGTTGTTGTGGAAAGGCAACTGGTTTGTACAAGAAAAAAGTTGTAAGATATTGACTGATATAATTAGGTAAGTTTGGCTAGTACTCAAATGCCCATCATGTAAAATTATTTGTAGATCTTACTTTACTTTTATTATAGTTCACGACCAAAGCTTCAGAATGGCATGCTTCCAAATGGAGATGCTTCAAATTCAAAGAGCAAACTTACTTCAACACATGATGTATTGAGAGGTTTGGTTGATTGGCTCTGTTCACAGGTTAGAAATGTCAATGGTCTTTTTAGTCCATTACCACTTTTTGTTTGTTATATGCTTTGAAACTACCACTCTTGCGTTCTGAAATTTTATTATGATTGTTTTGCAGCTGAGGAATCCTACACACCCAAGCTGCTCTATTCCTACTTCTATCCATTGCCTCTCCACTTTGCTCAGAGAACCATATGTTAGGACATTATTTGTTCAAGCTGATGGCATCAAGCTGCTCATTCCTTTGATATCCCCAGCTTCCACACAACAGTCAATTCAGGTGATTGCTTGGCCCTAAGAATTTAGAATGGAAGTATTTTGGAGAAGAGTGTCTCATTAGGTCTTAGCTGTTTGGTTGCAGATAACAGGCATAAACTGTTCATCTTTCAGCTCTAGAACTAACTTCTCCATCTGTGTTCCTTTTTGTTATTTCTTGTGCAGCTCCTTTATGAAACTTGCCTCTGCATCTGGCTTTTATCCTTTTATGATGCTGCAGTTGATTATTTGTCCACCACAAGGGTTATGCCAAGACTTGTAGATGTTGTCAAGGGCTCTACAAAAGAGAAGGTAATATTCTAAATTTGCATGTCATATTATATCACTGTAATTACGTCAGAAATGTTAACATTATGCATAAACTTGAAGGTGGTCAGAGTAGTTGTGTTGTCCTTCCGTAATTTGCTGGCGAAGGGTGCATTTGCTGCACAGATGATTGATCTTGGATTGCCACAAATAGTACAAAACTTGAAAGCTCAAGCATGGACTGATGAGGTGAGGAGCTTTCCAAACCTTTGGTTTTTTTAAAAAAGAAAAAATTCCACGGGAAAATATGCATCAAATGTTGGAATCTTTATATCTGAATCATTGTGTGCATATGCTTTCTTGAAAACCAACCTGTCTGAAATATTTGTTATTTACTGTTTAGTAAGTAAAAAAAAGGTTGCACTGTACCTGGGATTTTTAGTTTAGTGTCCAATTTTTTTTTTCTTTGTAGATAGGGTTAGGTGAAGATATCGCTTAAACCTAGGTTTTCAAGTAAGGAAAAATGACACAATTTGCTAAAATATATGGAGTTGCTATATTTCAGGTGCCTGAATTTTCAGGCAACAATCTTAGACAATCAATTAGTGCAATTAAAAGGACAACTCACAAGAGACAAGTCACAGTTTTTTTCTAGTTAAACCATGACAAAATTACATGTCGCCTGAACAAGAAAAATACAGGCACCTGAAATATAAGTGGAATTGTAATGACATAGTGAGCCCTTTTGTAGTTTCTTTGTTTGCTGAACCTTTTTGTGTGAAATATGGTCTCCCATATCCCCATGGAAACCATGGTAATTGAACAGCAGAAGTTTGCTTGGTAACATTACAAAGAGTTAGTTAGTTAATCAGGCATTGTGAAGCACAAGAATCATTTTTATCTGCAAGATATGTTGGAGGTTCCTGTAGTTGCTGCTTCAAAATAGGGACTCGTGAATTTTCATGCAAGCATAAATAAATGTGACTATATCTCCTTTAATGTAGTGATGCACAGCTCTTGCGTGTTTGAGAAAAAAATGTGAATGTATCTAGTAATCTATTATGTGCTCAGGTTGAGCTTTTATGTTTTTGCACCTTTTTGTGCTAACAGCAATTTCCTATTATTTTATGCACCCAGGATCTGTTAGATGCTCTAAATCAATTAGAGGTGGGACTCAAAGAAAACCTTAAGAAGTTGAGTTCCTTTGATAAGTACAAACAACAAGTTCTTCTTGGTCATCTTGACTGGTCTCCAATGCACAAAGATCCAAGTTTCTGGCGTGAAAACATCAACAATTTTGAAGAAAATGATTTCCAGGTATGCCTTGTCCTTTCTTGAATAAACTTGTTGCACAATTGGACTAAGTAGTTCACCACTCAAATTGATAGATAAGCTATTCTGGGCAATTCAATCTTAGATTGTATAGTTTCATAAGCATTTGGCTCTGTGGTTGTGATGAAATTGCACCTATAACTTGGCAGATTCTACGAGTTCTCATGACAATCATTGACACATCAAGTGACACCACCGCCCTTGCCGTGGCCTGCTATGACCTCTCACAGTTCCTCCAGTACCATCCATCTGGCCGAATCGTGGTGGCAGACCTCAAGGCCAAGGACCGAGTCATGAAGCTCATGAATCATGAGAACACTGAAGTGAGGAAAAATGCGCTGCTCTGTGTGCAGAGGCTCTTCCTTGGCGCAAAGTATGCAAGTTTCCTGCAGGCTTGAGAGAAACTGAGTCTTTTGTATTTAGATCCAGAAATCCCTGGCCATTTTTCAGAGTGGCTGTTGAGAACAAAAAACCTTGAAATTCTTGTCCAGTATATCCTATTGTTATTTGATTCCTGAAACCGATGTATAATAAATAATCTGAGCCATACCATGCTCGATGTAATAAAGTGTCCATGGGCTTGTTGATTCATTTATGTAAATTTTGCCTTGTAACTTTAGCAAATCTTTTTTTTTTTTTATCAGCAGCAAATCTCCCTTTTTTTGTTATTCCATTATTCTTCTAACGTAGACAACAGCTGACTTGTTACACGTTTGCAATTCTTCCTCAGGTTTTTAAGTCAGTTCATTCTCTTGAAATTTTAGAACATCCTGCGCCAGCGGCCAGCCATCTTTTGATTTTGCCTTGTGGCGCTACAACCATCCACGTCGTTCAGTTTGCATGTACTATTCTTCCAAGTAAATGTGTTACAGTAATACTCACTCTGTTCTAAATTATAACATGTTGTCTTTTTTAGATCCATAACTTTGCTATGGATCTAGATATAAATTATGTCTAGATTCAAGTAAAAGCCATGTATATAGAAAAGATTTTATAAACCGTAGAAATATATTTCTAGGGGCGGTTGGTAACATGGTCTGTTTCTAGAAACCATTTTGCGGAAAAACAGAAAAAAAAAATCCCCTTTCTTTCACGTGAAATATATTTGTTTCTCTTCCAAAAGCTGTCTTTGCATGAAATTATTTTGCTTGGTTGGCTACTATTCTCCGTCAAGACAGCCCTGGCGCCATTCAAATTAACAACAATCCAGTCAAGCATGAGCTTACAAAGCACAGATGTCTCCTTTACATAATCCCATTGCCAACAAACTAGAGAAAATTCTCTATTTGTCCCTCTTAACAGTAGCCTTCACTTCTTGGTGCTGACAGATTTGAACTCGAATCTATTATCCTTTTTGTCTTTTTTTTGTCAGTTTGGTCCTCTTAAGGACGAAAAGACCATTTTCCTCTGGATGCGAAATTAGCTTTAGCACAGTAAGAGTTCAAAGTTTCATTGTATTGTATATTTCACAAAAAAAAATGTAGTTTATATGAAACATATACAAACTACAAACATCTGTAAAATATACAATGAAAAAATGAAGTTTGCATTGTGCTTAAGGTTAATTTCATGTTCAGATGCAAAATGGTTTTTCGTCCCCCACTTAACACTGTTAGAGGAATAGAGGGTCAACTGATGGAAAGGCCATAAAAGGAATTAAAAATAGATCTAAGACCAGGGCCCAGAAAGAAAGGCTTGATTTTAACATGGCCTTTCAAACTTCAACTTGCAGATTTCTTCACCAAGGCCTAGAGCCCTAGACTCGAGATCAATACCATTTTCACATACTCAAAACTAAACGTGTCAACTCATATTCTTAGCCACATTTGGTTTGAGGGGGTGTTAATATATGTAAGTCTTCTCTTCTTCTGTTTCTCTCTTTCTAGCCCGTGTATAGGCCTTACGGCCTCTTTAGGTCCATACACTGTACTTTTGTAAGCTAGTCTCAATGAAACTGTTGTGTGAGGTCATTCTTCCTTAACAATAACATGCTCACAAAAATAGGGTGTATGAGAAGACCAAAACTATAAATAAATGAACATTTACAACGACAAGAACAGTGCTAAAATTACATAAACCGTACAGCATATATATGATCACAGATTTACTAAATAAACCAACAAGCATGCGCACGTCTTTCCACCCTCTATATCTATATACCTGACCCATCAGAGACTAAATCTTACACCTGGGATTTCCATAAATGTGCTCACCAGGCTCGGTGACTCAGCAGTTAGCAAATGATATCCTGGTTCATGTCTGTTTCCAAAGACCAGGGCTTTTACTATAGAATGAATTGGTCAATCATATGCTGTATGACATCAGCACCTTCGCTATGCATCACAGGATCTTTTACCTGTTAAAATTTCATGCCAAGAAAGGCTTCCGCCTCAGTATATCTTTCACAAACATTTGAGTGTTGGCCACTAAATTTTTGACAGGGAAAGAACTAACTATGGCACTTGGTACAGAAGCAAAATTTTACTTCTGAATATGAGAGAACGCCGCTTGGAGGCAAAGGCAATACCTGAATCACACTATGTGCTGCAGATCTTACTTTACAGTTGTGGAAGCTAACATCCACCTTTTCCCATGACACACGCTTAAGTCCTTGTAAAAGGCGTTCTGAAAATAGAAATAGAAGTCAGCCCATAATGTGCAGTTCTGCAGTAAGGAACAAAGCATGACAGGAACTAAATAATGTTGGATCACGAGTCATGACACAGGTTAACATACAACAAAACCCAAAACATATATTTTCCTTCCGTTCCATAAAAGAATCTCCTAATGCACTGAAAATGCGGATGCATGGAAAGCTTTCCCTAGAAAACATATGTGAAGCTCCTAGAGTCTGGTTACTGTTGTGAATCGTGATGGATAGATGGCATAAAACGATGAAAGTCCAACATCTACAATAGAGCAGCATGCCCACGTTAATAAACAGATTGGGCATGTCAATAACTCAATATCAATCTGGATGATTCAGGAAATTGTCCTTGGATGTGGTTTCGTTCTGTAGCATATCCATGGATCATGGACCATGTGTTCCATAAAAAAACATTGTTGAGTAGAACCCCAGGGGGGCAGACAAAATGCTATAAAGTCAGAGACCCCACTTGACAATAAGCACGGAATAGGTGTTTAAACAGCTACAGTATGATAGATAGGGGCCATGCTCCTATGTCTAGAGGATTTTTTTTTAAGCTGCATGAAAAAAGGTATTTTAAAAAAGACACACTTTGAGGTTTACCTTCCTTTTGAAAAAAAAAAATCTAGGATGAACTATGTACTTCTCATTTGCAAATCCTGAGCCTAGGAATACTTGAATTGGGTATTCATTTTTCTTTCAGGATTAACTGGGAAGCTTTATCCTCTTTAAGCCTACAGCATATTTTGACAAGTGAGCAGGAAGCAGATTCAAAACTTCCTGGTAGCCCTTCACTTAGGCACTGTAAGAATACATAGAACAGTAAGGCATGACTAATTCAGAGAGAGGTAGGAAGACCGGAGGACACTAGGAAGTAAATACGCTAGTGTGTTTCAGTATTGTTAGCTTTTGCAACATTGCCAACCTGAAAAAAATTGCCTAGAATTTTCATATTATAATAGCATTTCATATTTTGTTTAAAATATATAAATCACAAATAGTGAAACACATGTTCAATTGTATAACCCAAGCACTAGTACAAACCTTCTAGTGTGCAGTCATCCGTGTCAGCACATTGATTAGGAACTTCTGCTTTGGATAGTTCCTCATATACAATATGCGGGTAAATCTTGTTGGTTGAATCAACCCACTGGAAGAATGAAAGAAAATATCATGTTATCGGTCGGCCAAACCAACACAGGTTACAACGAAAAGTACAGAAGGTTTACCTTTGGTAGTTCAGAATCTTTTCTGATTGATGATGTTCTCCACCCAACAATATCTTAATCAACATTCAGTTATGGTAAAAAAACTTTAAACAACGTTTATTACTACATGCTAATTTCAGAGTGAAGCAAGGATACGATCATGACCAACATTGGAGTATGCAACACGTCGTTTAAATGCTTGCAAAGCAGACCTACAAAAATAAATTGGTAAGCTATAAGCATTCCAACCCAGGTATGTGAGAGCAGTTGTCGAAGATAAGCATACATGAACTGCAGGTCCCCCCAGTTGTCCACCATCCGTTGCAGCAATGGAGGCTTTCCATCATCATTGTCAGTAAGAAAGAGGTGTTTTCCAGTTCTTCCAAATATCAAATGAATGATGCAGCACGCAAAATTTTCAATTGCAGTAACCCCAAAAAGGAAAGGAACCTGTACATTTAAAAAGATAAAATTTCAAAGTGTTTGAAGAAACAAGTTATGCGTACAAACAGACCAAGCTATTATACTATTATTATCACTCAAGAAAGATAGTTATTTTTTACATAAATTAGGAAAAGAAGTGCTTTGAATCATTGCTATTTGACTCAAACCTGTTCTGAAAAAGTCGAGGTATTTTGAATTGTTTGTTTCCAAGGAAGGATATAGATTATTTGTCATTTCTGAATGTGATGATAAAACACAAAACATAAGTTCCTAGGTACCTGCTTATTTCCTCTGGAACCAAGATGTGGTGACGCAACTGTTATAAAGTTCACTGCCTCGAGTCCATGTATGGTACCTCTATTGTTGTCATCCAGAGTTTGTGGAGTATTTTCAGATGTTCGTTTAGGTGGTTTATAAAGTCTTCCAATAGCGTATCTAGCAACCAATCCTCCAACAGAGTGTGCAACAAAAGATATCTTTTTGATGTACGGTCTTCTGTTGATTTCTTCAATAACCTTCATTGAGAAAATTTGTCATCAGTTTATAGAAGGAACATAAAGTAGAGCAGAACACATGGTCAGAAAACAAGCAAGAAACATAATGAAAGAACTAACCTCTTGTGCCAATCGCTCACCCATCACATCAACACCATCTAAAGTTAGCTTGTGCATGTTGCGGTTGCTGCCTACACATTTAAAAATTCAATGAAGCATAAGAAAAGATTATGATAACACAGAAATATCGCCACAATTATCTTTAACAATGCAACTTTCAGCATCATCAGTTGCACATGGCTAGATACATATTCTTCACGGAAACAAGATTCCAGGATCCAAACAAATAATAGAATATAAGATAATGACCCTATCTTATTTCTTGTAAGTTGAGTGCCAGGTAGCAACAAGCCAATCATTTGTATCAAGCACACATAATCTAACAACAACAACTTGAAAGAAAAATTCTTTTATTTTCTCATTGCTCCCTCATTTTGATCCCTCGCGCGATTGTAACTTTCATGTAAAGATGTTGGCGTCCGTTGACTTATACCTAGCCAATATGGTTTTGGGGGGCATCACCTAGGCATTGAGGCGTACCCCCATCCACCACAGGATGCCCCATCGCCTAGACATCACCTAGAAGGCGCTTAGGTGTCTAAGCATACCCCAAGCACCACAAAATGCTACAACGCCACAAAAACTATACAGACCATTTTGGCATTTCTCTCTCTTAATGCAATGACATACACTCTCCTGCATGGTTTAGGGGAAAAAAACTCAATGCATCAAGCCATCAACCAAGCACCTCAGGTGTAAAGGTCGGAAACCACTGGACATCAAATGTACGAATAGTTCAACACGACGATTCAAGGATTGATGATTATGATATGCTAAGTTGTCAATTGGCATTTGAAAAAGTACAATACAACGGACGCTGGTAGATACAAAACTCACAGCTCATGAGATACTGTCAATACAAAGTGATCAACACAATGAGAGAGCTTACGATGAACTATAACTTTGCCTGAGAGAAGCGTATCAAACTGCTCAGCTCCAAACTTCCAATCTGCCGTGCTGTACAACAAAATAATGAGTAAAAGGATCAATACATTGGTCGAAACAACTAAAATGCTACCTGGATCAAACAAGGAGTAAAAGGATCACTATCATATGGCCGAAATGTAAATAAATGATGTGAATGCACCGATATTTCACCAAACCGTGTTTCACTTTGGTACCACTCTATTAGGTACTCTGAATCCATCAGCATGAGTGCATGACAGCATGGGCGTACTTTTGCGTGGCTAGTTGGAACTGCCAACCTGCCGAGTGCAGATCTCGTAGCGTCTCCGCGTGAGGCACCTCAATTCGTTAAGAGCAAATTTCATGTCTCCAAACCACTAATTTACTCCATTCACTCAGGAAAAAGAAAAACATGGCAAACTGCTTTTGCACCCCGCACCGCCGCGTGGAATTACTAATCCAAACAATGATCAGACGATCATCAGAGAACTAATAGCCAGAAAAAGCCTCAACGTTCTCGAAACAACCGAAATGTTTTCCCCACGTGAAAAAGCCGTACGGCAACAGGTTCTTCTCGGAGCAATTAACAACCGAGCTCGATCAATTACGCAGCCAGGGGAATGGAATGGAAGGAAGATCAGCTAGAGCCAAAACAAGCAGCCGTACCTCCCGACGATCCCGTGGACCATGACCACCAGGTGGTCGGGCCCGGCGGCGGGAGCCTTCTCGGCCACCGCCTCCCGGCAGTCCCCGCCTCCCAGGTCGCCCATTCACGGATTCACCCCCACCCCACCTCGCAGACGCAGAGGCAGGCGGCTGGCGCACCAGCGGAAAAAGGCTCGTCGTGGGAAGGGAAGCTCGCTCGCGCGGGGCAGAGAGGGGCGCAAGGGAAAGGGGAAGCTGTCCTTATAAGGTCGGCGCGGTTTGGCGAATCGCGACGCGGATGCCGGAGGCGAAACGAAGCTGACGACGAGGAGAGGAAACGGCCGTTCGGGGAGAGCGGATTGGGGTCGGTAGCTGTGGCGTGGGCTCTGGTCGGAGGGTGACAGCAGGAAGCTGACAGGTGGGGCTGGCGGTGGGCCAAGGCCCAAGGAGGAGGAGGAGGCCACACCTGTCAGCTCGTTTCCGCGGAAGGACGGAGGATCCAACTACCAACCATCGGAGGTTTGATGATGGCCGGTTGTGTCGTACGACTATCGTGTCCAGGCGTCCAGCAGCAGAATTGCCGAGTTCAGAACGTTTTGCATTGCCTGTGGGCTACTGAATAACAGTCTCATTTTAAATTATATTTCCAAATCCTATTTACAATTTGGTGTCAGATACTCGGTAGCATCTTCTAACAGAGAAGGCAATGAAATGCTTGCAATCCTTGAAAGGTGGATTTGCCTTCTTCGATGTAGACAACACCATGTCCTATTACCAATCCAGTGTTTGGGCGTCCAAGCCAAGTGTTGGTACGTTGGATTCTTCCACACATGGCTAAACCAAACAGTGGATGAAGAATCCATCATTTGGATGGATTTTTTCTTAAGACCAACGGCTCTTGTCTGGGCTGATCTACAGAACCTCTACGATGTCTGGGAACACATGTCCTGCCTATCGATTTGTGTGGAAGAACTTTGCACCCTCAAGGTAAAGGTTTTTGGGTGGCTCCTGACCAAAAATAGAATCAATTGCAAAAGCAACCTACTGACAGAGAGAATGCTGGAGGAAGATTTTTATGCTATCTGCGGACAGGCTTCTGAAACAGCCGACTATTTGATATCTGACTGCTCCTTCTCTCAAGCCTTCTGGGTGCAAATTGGGTGGCCGGTCGGCAGTGTGGCTGAGGTACACCGACTTTGGGAATCGTGCGCCCCGGTACAGATGCGTGGAGCGGCCTTCTCCTCTCTGCTACTTCTAATTTGCTGGGAGCTGTGGAAGCACCGGTATGATGTGGTGTTCAGGAACATGCCCTCCTGCATCTTCCGGCTGATCGCTACATGTAAAGAATCTGCGCGTCAATGGAGATGTCGTCTGCCGAAGAATGATGATCGACTTTCTTCCTTTTGGTGTAATCATTTACCTATCTAGTTCTCTCCCCCTCCTGTAACTCATGTACTCCTGTAATCTTGAGACTACCTTTGGGCCATGTGCTCAGCCATCCACCAGCCTCGTGCCCATGGGCGAAGCTAGGTAGTAAGTTGTGGGTGCCCAGGCACCCACGAAAATTTGAAAAACCACTAAGAAAAACAAATTTTCACCATAATTTCAGATTAAATTTTCACACCTATAAGTAGGAGGCACCCCCCACTAATTTGTTCTAGCTTCGCCCCTGCTCGTGCCGGCATCTGTGGCTAATATATTAGGTGGGGGTGTTGTAAACACCGTACCTAGCAGGCTGCATCTCGATCCGGAGCAAATTCTACGATTACCGTTCGTTGGCAAATTGACAGTTGGATCTTCAAGTGTTTTGGGATGATATGATGATATGTACTCCCAGTTAAGTTGGCAAATTGACAGTAGTTCACCATATACTAGCATGTCGGAGCACGTGGATGTTATATTGAGATTTAACAATTGTACCAAAGCACGTCATTGTGATCTGTGAGGATGGCAACACAAAGATACAATAGTTGCTGCTAGGCACCGCAGATTTGTTGGGTTGTTAGCTGCAATCGTACGTGTTCAGTGCACGCGAAGCCAAACCATGGGCTTGGACACAGACTGGCTGAAATTGGCGTGCACAGAACGCACAGATCCTTCAAATGCGGACCCTCATCATCAGTGGCACCGAACCGTGTACGCACAAGCCAGGGCAAAACTAATGACAAGCCATAGACATGCGAGCGCGATAATTTGAATTTTGAAGGAGTACTTCTTCGACCGAGCAAATGCATGCAACAAACGGGCAGTGAAGTCGTACTCGAGAGATCAGTAAACGAGCCGCAAAGGGACGAAAATATAATGATA
>JAKNSH010113123.1:0-26008 GCA_027790015.1 Cymbopogon flexuosus
CATTCAAACATTCCAAAACACAATTCAAGTAAAACACTCCTATTTGGCTAAAACACATTCCACCTAATATATAATAAAGAAATAAAATTCTTTTTAATGAATGCATTCTTTGATTTGCTAAATGCAATGCTTTGCACTAATCATGATGACATGGCAAACTTTTAGTTGCTTAACACCGGAGGTGTTATAATGCAGCAGAGAGAGGGTACGAGGTTCAGTACTAAAATAGGTGCAGTAAGAACATTAGTGCTTAAAATATGACTACAAGTGCTAAATAAAGGTGACTGTTGGCCTTAAAATATGACGGACACTCTAAACCAAAAGCTATACCTATTACTTGTTAAATTACACAATCTCCAAGAGCATCAGAGAATAAGAAATACAGGGAACCATCTGTGTCGAGCACTTACCGTGGGCAACAGAAATTTTGTGCTTCAGTGCTTGCTCCTTCGCGTCTTCGTGCGGCGCTCGTCGCCCGCCAGCCCCAGTAGCTGCACGCGGCGCCCGTCACCGAGCCCAGCGGCAGCGCTCTTGCCTGCGCGCGTCGCCTGCCCAGACCAGCGGCACCGCTCCTGCGCGCTGCGACCCAAGCCCGCCTCCCTGCACGCTGCAACCCGCGCCCGCCGCCAGCCTGCGCGCTGCGACCCGCGCACTGCCGCCGCTCCCAACTCGAATGCTGAAGCTAGGGTTCGTCGGTGTGCGAGGCTGCGAGCGTGTTCTGATTTCGGGAAATAATCTTTTTTTTGTCCAGGCTTGGCACGCGCCCAAACCACGAGCCCAAACCACCAAGGGATGTTTTGTGCCCGGTTTGAACAGATGAGAGACTGTCGGTGCCTGGTTTTGAAGATGAGGGACGAAAAGCTGACTATGGCGATAGTTGGAGGATTAAAAGTGGACTTTTTCCCAAAAAGAAACACTTCGGCAAACTTGAATAAGAAAAGGAATAAGAGGAACACTTTTTTCTCTTTTGTTTTTTTTAGGAAAATCCAGATTCCTGGTGATACGAATGACGGCTGCATCTCAACTCAACTTTTCATGCTTTAATAACTTTGTACAAAGCTAAGTACGAAAGCTAATGTGGTTAGTTTTTTTTTCAGAATTACATAGTACAACACAACGATTACAACACACAAGCACTGATTAATCCTATGAACACAACGTACGTAGACTCCACTCCTATAAGCATCTTTGAAGGAAGAAGCCGATAGATCTAGACAACCTCTGAAGGACTAAGCCAGCAGATCTGTACATTTCCAAAGTCACCATTGTGCCTCATCATCCATGTTCTCGTCGTCGATGGGGACGTCGCTTACCACTTAAAACATAGCGCTAGGATACTATAGAGTAGAATAGGAAATCAGGAATATACTGTGAAGAACTGAAGATAGTTCACACACACACACACACACACACACATATATATATATATATATACACACCGCTGCTCTGCCTCTTTCTGATTACACAGCTTTACCTGGTTTTATCTTTCTGATTCCACCAAAAAATGCTTTATTACGAGCGAGGAGGAACCCCCTCGATTTGCTCTTCTATTGTATGCACCAAACATGCTTTCTCTTTCCACCATGGAATTGGACCATACGTTGGATGGAGACCCACCACCAATCTTGCCCAAACCGCCAAATTCACACTACACATCCCAGATGAATCCCTCAGCCTCCTCACACACCCTTCCTGAACGGAGTTCAAGAGGCCTATGCAATGTCGCGCCACAAGAGGTCGGGGAAAGGTGGCGAAGATGCGGCTCCATGTCGTATGGCGCCAACCCCTCGGGGGAAAGGTGGCGAAGATGCGGCTCCATGTCGTATGGCGCCAACCCCTCGCCGCGTCAACGCTAGGTAGACTGGACACGCAACCCGGGCCTTCATCGTTGGCATCATGTTCTACGGTATCGAGCCATGTTCACAGTGTTGACCTCCTGGTCCAAACATGTGTTTAGGATGCCTAGGAGTATAAACGTAAATATTTTCAGAAAGAGGTTAAAAATAAATAAAAATAAGCTATTGTATGTATACAAAGTATTGGTTGGTAAATTTCAGTCTAGTTAGAATTTTTATTTTTAATGTTTTTGGATTTTGGATAAATGTAGGTGGAATTTAAGTGTTGTTGTCCATGGAATGGAGCAATGATATCCAATGCAATGTTGGAAATGTTGAGGTATTCATAGGGTGGGGTTGCATCCGTGCGTTCAATAAGGGTGAGTATACGCTTGTGTATGTGAGCGTCTACGTCTTTAACTGGGTCATCGAAAAAAGTTGCAAAAGGAGTCAACTGTTTGATCCCCACTCTCATCAATGGCCACTACAATGGTTGAGAAAAAGAGAGAAACAGTTTAAAAAGAAATATTTAAGATATAGTTTCAGATGAGCAGTACTCTTCTTTCTAGTGAAAAAAAACAAAATTGTTTCCTTTGGGCAGCAGGTAACAAGACCAAGTGAAACTATTTTAAGATGAGTAGCGCTCTTCTTTGTAGTGGAAAAAACAAAATTGTTTCCTTTCCTCTTTCAACAAACAACTAGTCATCACAGTGTTGGCCAACGCGGCCCATCACTCACCCACACCTCGATCGACCCAACCAGCCAATTGCTGCTGCTGGCGCTCCTATGCAACATGTGAAGTCGCCCTGCCAAAACTATGTTGGATAAAGATCCAACGACTGGCACCTCGCTCTCGTCAAACCCAAGTGACATCTCGTCCGTCCATGTGTCGAGCCACCACGGTTCTGCATGTCCTTGCATAGAAATGGCAGGTGGGGAAGAAGCGAAGGCAAAACACACTTCTCCCGAAAATTTTTATATAACTCCTCCATCGCCTTGCCGCCATCCCCCACTATCAAATCCGATGGGCCACAAACCCTAGAGAAGGCGATCGACATTTCTCCAACGGCGAGCAGGCAAGCGGGAACAGGAAGCCATGCCCCGCCGCAGGCACGACAAGGGGCAAGCAGTACCCATCAACCTCGACAGCGATGCCGAAGAAGGTGAGGCTATCCGCCACCCCTGTCCCCAAAATCTCCCCCTTCCCTCCGATGTGATGTTCGGGCCATGTGCTGTGGTGTGATGCTCGAGGTGCTCCGTTTCATGCGCTAGCACGACGGAGGTTTGTTGGGTTGGTTCATGCAAGGCTGTGCTGCGCCTTAGATAGTCTGGTGCTTTGATTGATTGCTTTGTACATGTTTAGGATATTGAATGCTGGCTTCTTCTTTAGATTGGCTAAAATTGAGAGAGCTCGTAGGCTTACTTTGCCTTAGACTTTAGGTTACATCATCTCCGCCTATCTTTGCACATAAATAGCAGGTGTGGGAAGGAGCGAAAACCAAAGCAAACTGCAAGAAAGGCAAAACACATTTCTCCCTAAAATTTTTTATGTCACTCCTTCCTCACCTTGCCGCTGCCCCCACTACCAAATCCACAGGGCCACAAACCCTAGAGAAAGGCGATCGATATTTCCCCGACGGCGAGCGTGAACGGGCAATCGTGCCCACCACGGGCGCGACAAGGGGCAAGAACACCCATCGACCTCGACAGCGATGTTGAGGATGGTGAGGCTTTTCACCACGCTCGTCCCCCCTCCCCCCCCCCCCAAATCTTCCCTTTCCCTCCTTTGTGATGTTTCAGGCCATGTGTTGTGGTGTGACGCTCGATGTGTTCTTCTTGATGCGATGGGGCGTGGAGGTGTCGTTGGGTTGGTTGGTGCATAGTTGCGCTGCGCTTTGGATTGTTTAGTGCTTCATTTGATTGCTCTATTCAGGTTTTAGAGATTGAATGTTGGCTTCTTCTTTTTTTTAGATTGGCTAAATTTGGGAGAGCTCGTAGGCTTGTTTTGCTTCAGATTTGTGCTACGTCCTCGCCGCCTATCCTTGCATAGAAATGGCAGGTGGGGGAAGGAGCGAAGACGAAAGCAAACTACAAGAAAGGCAAAAGGCGCTTCTCCCCAAAATTTTTTATCTCACTCCTTCACTCTTCCCTTGCCTTGCCGTTGCCCCTACTACCAAATCCGCAGGGCCACAAACCCTAGAGAAGGGGATCGACATTTCCCCCATGGCGAGCGGCTGGGCGGGAATGGGCAGCCATGCCCCGTCGCGGCGCGACAAGGGGCAAGCAACACCCATCGACCTTGACAGCAATGCCGAAGATGGTGAGGTTTTCCGCCACCCCCGTCCCCCATTCTCCTCCTTCCCTCCGTTGTGATGTGTTTGAGCCATTTGTTGTGGTGTGACGCTCGGGGTGCTCTGCTTGATGCGCTAGGGCGGTGGAGGTGCCATTGGGTCGATTGGTGCATGGATGCGCTGCGCTTTGGATTGTCTAGTGGTTTGATTGATTGCTGGCTTCTTGTTTAGATTGGCTGAAATTGAGAGAGCTTGTAGGCTTATTTAGCCTCAGATTTTAGGCTACATCCTCTCCAGGTGTCGCTGTATGTTATTGCATCATGGTCATATACAGGGTGTGCTTCGTGCTCTCTACTCTCTTATACAGAACCTGTAATCCTTTATATGTGTTGTTGTCAATCATTCTTTTAATTATTATGTAAAACAGGGGTGGATTTAGAATGATAATCATTAGTGTCTTAGGTGTTTAAGATGTGATAATTACTCTTGTTTTCTCTTAGGTCAACAACGCATTAGCCTGGGATTTTAAAAATCCATTGCTAAGTTACATGACCAAAAATGGTCTAGTTCCACCTCTTTGTAAAAGGAGAGGGTTTAGTGCAAAGCATGCGTGGTTTTGCTTGCTGCCATTTACAGTGTCTCGAAGTCAACAAAGCGCATACAGCTTGCATAATCTTTTTTTTTATGAAGGTTCCTTTTTATGAAGTGCAACGCATGTATGGTCTTTTTATGAAGTGCAACGTGGCACCCAAAGCTTAGTAGTACATGTACCCACATAATTTGGTCACCATCGCTCCCCTAGCTTGCACAGAAAAGACAAGGAAGACGAAAGCAAAATCCCGAATTTTTTCATCTCCCCCTGCATTACACTCCTCCCTCACCTTGCCGTCGCTCCCCTACCAAATGTGCCGGCCCAAACCCTAGAGAAGGCGATCGGGAGCGGGCAGCCATGCCCCGCCGCGGGCGTGACAAGGGGCAGGCGCCCATCGACCTTGACAGCGACGCCCAAGACGGTGAGACATTCCACCACCCGGTGCCCCCAAAATCTCCCCTTTCCCTCCGCTCCGCTGTGCTTCGCCTAATGTTTTGGCGCTTTGGGTGCTGCTGAGCTTCATGTGCTGGCGCGGTGGAGGTGCAGACTATGGAGTTGGGTTGGCTGGTGCCCGGCTGTGCTGCACTTTGGATTGCCTGTTGGTTGTCTGGTGCCTGATCGATCGCTCTGTGCGGGTTTAGGAGATTGAAATGCGGGGGTTTTCTTTAAATTGGCTGAAACAGAGAGTTCGTAGGTGGAGTTTGCCTCAGATTTTGGGCTACATCCTCTCCGGGTGTTGCTATATTTCTGCAACAGATTATTGCGTCATGGTCGGTCTTCTGAAAATCTACAGGGTTGGTTCCCTGGTGTGCCTCCATACTCTCTTATACAGAACCTGTAATAATCCCATACATGTGCTATTGTTGTCTGTCTTTCTTTTAATTATTGTGTAAAACAGGGGTCTATGATAATCGTCAGTGTCACTGGCGTTTAGAATGTGATCATTAATCTTGTTTTCTCTTAGGCCGACAACACATTAGCCGTGGATTTTAGAAATTCATTGCTGTCAAGTGACGGCACCAAAATGTTCTAGTTCCACCCCTACTGTAAAAGGAGAGGACCTTGCTGCCACTTATACATTATGCAAAGTAAATGCTAAGTGATGTATTGGTAGCTACACTTTTGCAACACTAACTGCAAACTTAAATTATGCATGTATATTCAAGCTGCCTATAGTAGTGCCTTAGTACCACGTCCAGGTTTGACTCCCTGTGGGAGCGGATTCTTGGGGTTGGGTTAAAATAATTCCCCTTGTCGCTATTGAAGTGAAATATGTGGTCCACTGACTGAGAAGTATGCACAGGCACATCCTGGCAGTTAGTTGCATATCCTGGTAGTTGGGTTCAGTCTGTTTTCTTGATCCTGAAGACGAGTTAGTTCGTCTTAATACAACAGGCGGGGGAGGTCTTTCCCCCAGACTTTTTCTTATTCTAGTTCTGATGGAATTTATGTGTCCATACAGAGGGCCAGAGCAAGCGTTCTCGAACAATTAGAACAACAAAATTGAAGACATCTGGGAGTTATGATAACCTCCCACAGAGAAGAGGAAATAGCAGGAGGAACGAGGCAAATCAAGACAAGCTGAGTACTGATACTTTTGAATTATACATGGAGTATGTGATGCTGGTTGTTTCTACTTTTCCTGTTAGTTGGTCTTCTAAAGAAATTTGTATTCTTATTGCTGCAATAACTTCGTGCACAGGGATCTTTGGAAGCACATTGATGAGGATAAGAAGAGTGCTTATGCATACTTGGATTCTTTATGGTTTAACATGTATTACCATGGGAGAAATATTCCCAATGTCCTTAAATGGATAAAGTCTAAGAGAATATTTTCAAGACAATATGTTTTCGTTCCTATTGTTTGTTTGTGAGTTATTCTCATTATTACCTCGTGTATTCACCCAACCGTCAGATATGTATCAAATTTTCACCTTTCTTTTTTTTTTTTTTTTTTGGCAGTGGACACTGGAGCCTCCTTGTCTTATGCCACTTTGATGGTGCAAACTGCTCGGATATTAAGAAAGGACCACGGATGATAGTGCTGGACTCACTCAGTACGACAGATCCGACAAGGTTACAATCAGCAATCAGAAAGTATGCTCCTCTAATCCTCCCTTTCTGAACTTCCAAATAATAATTGAGATATCTGTTTGAGAATATTATAGATATTTTGATTTGGCGTGGTTATGCCTACTGCTACAATATTATGTTTGTTCAAGAAGCAAGAATCAAATATTGAAAACAGCTTGCTGTTCTGTTGGATCTTATTTGTTTTGCCATTTTTGTTTCTTACAAACAAACCAAGAAGTGTCATGTCGTCCTGTTGTCTGTTGTCTCATGCAGATTATTCCATAATGATATACCTCTGAAACTGAAAACTAGTGAGCCTTCCATTGTGATGGCTGAATGTATCTATAAAATGTGAGTATGATAACAAACTCACAGATTAAGGCACATCAAATCCAAACATTGCTGCATCATATCGCAATTATCTGACCCTTCACAAAATAGTTATGGGATTTTTTTGTGTGTGTTTAGATGACCTCAGCTATTGTTTTAACACTAGATTTTGCTTAGAATGTGTTCATTTTACTAGCATTTAACTTCTGGTGCTGGTATCCTAGATTCATTGCTGACATTTACAAAACTGAGGAGCGTGAAGAAAGCAAGCAGTTCATAAGCAAAATCCGCCTTGAGTTTCCCAAGGTATTCGGTTGGCATCTTCTTACCCAGCATTGCTTCTAAATCTTAGTTTTCTTATGGTACTCCCTTGAACAACTTTGCAGGTGCCACAGCAAAATGGGGATGAATGTGGAATTTATGTTCTTTATTTCATCCACTGTTTTCTGCAAAACAAAAAACTGGCAGAAGTTCTTGAAAACAAAAAATTGGAAGAGGATTTCACCCAGCTGGTGTGTCATCTGTTTCCACCTCTATACCTCTTCTTTTACTGCCTTTTCAAGTATTTAACTAATTTTATTTGTCAATGTGACTTAGCTTGATGATGGCTGGTTTAACCCAGAGGAACTAGAGAACTTCCGCAAGGATATCCATTCATTCCAAGCGTATGTGTCACCTGCTGTGTTCATTTCCTGTTTGCTAATTTGTGATTGTAATTCTCATTGCGCTTTTTGAACTTCTGCAGGAATCGGGATAACAAAACTGCAGAGTAGGATATACAGCTAAGATGGTGCCAAGTATATAAATTGGTAGGATAACTATCAAGTCATCATCTACTCTTACGCCTGTTGCCTAGTATCACTTATCGATGTATTAATGTTTCTTATCCAGGTAACATCACCCAACATGTAGATTGCTGAGTTTCACCTTGCCTTGTGGCTCATTCCGAGGACATTTGAAGGTTGTTGTGTGTTGACAATATGTTGCATTGCTGTTTTGTCCATGGAAGAGGAAGTACTTAGAGCTTAGCTGGCAGACAGTACTAGTTCGGCAGATCGTTATTATTACATTTAACTTATTTAAACTATCGAACTTGGTAGTATATATTAGTATATCAGAAAATGCTAGATTACCATCACCCTCTTGGATAAGGTTAGCATTAGCAGGGGTACATATGATATACTATTGTATGTTTTCTCATTCTAGAGATGCTGTTGTATACCCTTATGTGGGTATCGACTTTACAGTTTCACATTTGTTGTGCTGAGATGGTGTTGGTAATAGTAAGAACAACTCGCAGAAGTTCCTGTGTAGATTCTTCTGTTGCACTCTTTTTTAAAAAAAAAACAAAATAAATCTTCTGTTGCTGTTGTGATGGAGATACATCAACATGCATCAGCACTGCTGGCCTATGTTTTGCTTACGTCTGGGCATCTGTTAGATTCTTACTGTTATGTCAATTCTTTTTCTGTAATTTGGGTAAGTGGTGACCCTAATTCCCTGAACAGTTAATTTGGTAAAAGTTAGCAAAGCTTTTTTGACAGGTACAAATAAAAAAGAAAGAGAGGCTAGATTATCTCAGCTCTCAAGTTTCAATAGGAGCTGGGGCAGTCGACCTTTATATGAAAAAAAAAAAAAACTCCACAGTACATTCCTACCTGACCTGAGTTCCCAGATTTGAGATCAAATGGTTTTGAGCAAGGCAAGGCCCATGCTGTTGCTGTCTGTGCTGACATCCTGTGCTAAAATACAGCTACGATCAGTGAAAATGTTGGTCGCTGTTCGCTTTTCTTAGTGAGCATCAAACACACACATTGACATGGTTAAGCAAGTCTCCTGCCATAGACAGAGCCAAAAGAATATGCGTGACAGGATCCGTGGGCAACACAGCACCAGAAACACTTGGGCAAACTGAAGAAAAAAAGAGAAGCACTCTTGGGCAAATCCAGATTTGCTGGTAACACCACACCACATCCTGGCATAGTCCGAGTAGAATACTACAGTATATATATAGACATAGTTATTCAGTCTGTCTGATATGATATTTAAACCGACCATCCATCATCATCATCATCTCATCAGAAAACCCAGAACAGAACGGCAAGAACGCGACAAGGCCACAACTAAATAAAGGAAGCAGAAGCGCACGCACGCAGCCACGACACGAAAGAACGTTGCCTTCAGTTGCTCGGCGCATCGGCCGCCGCCTCCTCGACGTTGCTGCCGGCGACGTCGACGACGAAGCGGTAGCGGACGTCGTTGCGCTCGAGCCGCTCCAGCGCCTCGTTCACGTACCCCATCTTGACGACCTCGATCTGGGAGGTGAGCCCCTTGTCGACGCAGAACTGGAGCACCTCGGCGGTCTCGTCGATGCTGCCGATGAAGCTCCCGGTGATGGCCTTCCGGCCCAGCATCACCATGGGCGACACGAAGCTGAGCGGCTCGCCGATGACGCCCAGCAGCACGTGCTTGCCGTCCAGCTTCAGCAGGGACAGGTAGGGCTCCAGCGGGTGGTGCACGGGCACCGTGTCGATGATGTAGTCCAGCGAGTCGGCGGCCGCCGCCATGGCCGCCGCGTCCGAGCTCACCAGGTACGCGTCCGCGCCCAGGTGGTCCATCGCCTCCGCGCGCTTCTTGGACGACGAGCTGATCACCGTCACGTGGTGGCCCATGGCCTTGGCCACCTTCACGCCCATGTGGCCCACGCCGCCCAGGCCCAGGATGCCGCCGCGGAGGCCCGGGGCCGTCAGCCCAAAGGCCTTCAGTGGGCTGTACACCGTCACGCCTGCGCACAGCAGTGGCGCCGCTTGCTCTGGCGCCAGACCCGCCGGGATCTTCACCACAAACCTGGTAGAAAATTCATTAATTATCAACTTTAATTTCTGAACTCTATAGCCATTTGGAAGATCCCCACAAAGATTTTTTTTTTAGGAAAAATGAGATCAACCTAGGAGAAACTATGCTAGGTGGTCATTTTCTAACAATAAGAAAAAAATAGGAACCTAAACTTGAGTTAAGGTTATCAAAATTGTTTGTTGCAGATTTGACTAGCACCAAAGAAAATTGCTTGAAGAGTTACTGTTCTATCATAATTCACACATGTATATCCCATTTTTTTTTAAAAAAAACAAGCAATCGCTATCTCAAATGGTTGTTGGATTAGGTATTGCGATTTGCCCACTTACTGAAGAAGACAGTACACTAAAGTCGTAGGCAAGTTTGGGATCAAATGATGGAGAAAGTTAACCCCATTTCTCCCAACAACCAGTGATGGTTTGGATGACCAATCTTCAGACATGAGTAGTAGGTGAGGATTCGGCTTCTGTGGTGAGGATTCAACTTGACAAAGATAAGCCAGTAAAGCCCACCAAATCGTATTTTTCATCACATCACACTCTTGCCTGGTCAGTATGTGGTCACCACAAGGCATCCATACCCTGACCTGCAGCTAGTTTTTTTTTTTTTTTTTCTAGATGATCATGGACTTTCCCAATGATAAAAGTTTCCCATACCCATATACTCCCCTCCACCTTTTCTAGAAGGCTGGATAACACCATCCACTTCACAAAAGTTCAAACTGAAGTTCAACTATTTCTTTCTTTGTTCAGACCAACTTTTTTTTTTAAAAAAAAATTATCTCTAGAACATTGCAATCAAGATAACACTGAAAGAATCTGATGATTAGATTTCAGTTTCAAAAACTCACTTCTGGTCGACGACCATGGTGGAGGCGAAGCCACCCTGCGTGGGCCGGCCGTCAGTGTAGACGTCGTTGTAGGACCAGATCTTCTTGTTGCAGTACTGCTCAACGTTGGCCTTGCAGGGGCTGCACTCGCGGCAGCACCCGACGATCACCCCGATGCCTACCACATCGCCGACGCCGTACTTGGTGACCTCGGGCCCGACCTCCACCACTTCACCGACCACCTCGTGCCTGCAAAAGTTTTCAGACATGACATTAGCAAACCAATGCAACCCACGACAGCTTGTGTGCATTTTTCGGGACATTATCAGTTCGCAGTAGTGCAGTGGTTGTGCTGTCAGGAAAAGATCATTTTGTTCAGTTTTTTTTCCCATGCAAACATGCTAGAAAAAAAGGTATATAGATAGGCCGGCCGGTAGGATTTGCTTTACTTCTCATTTCTGCAGAGCTATCATGAAAAGAACATCATCATGACAATATATTTAGTATGTAGAAATTAGACGACAAACTATATTGTGCTTTAAATAATCTGGCAAACTGATGAATGCCACTACTAATTGGCAACCAACAACGTAAACAAAGAGTATTAGTGTGGTATGTACCACCTGTAAACCTGAGAATAGCTCCACTGAGATGCTGACATTTGTGGTTAATTACCAATCTAGCTATATATGCAGGTCAATCATATATACCTAAATTTGTCTGCATGTGTAATTTCCTCATTAAAATGCTGAAACGGCATGGAACACTATATGTGTGTCCTACTCCTTTATACTTTTCAGACAATTTGAATAATAGAACACTCTGGAAATTTCAGTTTATTGTGGACAATATATATACAGAGTATTACTCAATCGTCCCAAGTTGCTGTAAACATAAAATCGCTAAGGGGATGCATGTGTTTGTGCTCACCCTGGGACCATGGGGTACTTTGAAGCCCCGAGGTGGTTCTTGGCCTGGTGGATGTCCGTGTGGCAGATCCCACAGTAGAGCACCTTCACCACCACATCTTCAGGGCCTGTGTTCCTGTCGTTGTTGTCACCACAACACATTCCCATATGAAAAGAGACAAGTGTTAGTTTATATTCCTGTAGAACCGCCAAATGTAAGATAGGAGTATCATAGTACTAGTAGTTGATGACATGAGAAAGCACTACTTAGTCTCCTCTCGAAGCAATAATAATAAAAGTACCTATATGCATCGCACGCGATGGGTGGATGCTTTCTGTCTGCCAAATTATTGCACCACAGAACCCCTAGTGACTAGTAGTACTTAATATAAACCCAAAGCCAAGGGTTTATGCATTGCTGTTCAATTCTCTCCAGACTGATCGGGATAATCAGTAACATTATACTCGGCCAGTGGTATTACTGAGTACAATGAGTAAAAAGGATGGATGGTTTTCCCTCAACCAAAAAAAGGAAAAAGGAAAATAAAAGATGGTGGTGTGTGTGCCAGTGGTTGCAGCAGCTACCTGCAGGTAGTAGTTGGTAGCTGTAGTTATCAGTTTTAGGTCCGGTATTGTACCTGCCAGTACACCAAAGTCCACAACACGTTGGCTACTGAGTCTGTAGGAAAGTCACGTGCAGTGCAGGCCCCAAATATTAATGTTGAAACAGAATATATCCTCGACTGCAGTGTGGTTGAGGCCAAGCGTGTGTGGAAGCTCGCGCGTGATCTCTACATCTATGCATGTGCGGCTCTAGAGTTGGACTAGGAGTTGAAGGCGTCGTTTCATCTCTGCATGCTGCCGCGCGCGAACAGTATGCGCTTGTTGTGCAGTACTCCTACTTCCTACAAAGCTCTACTACCAGTAGTGAACAAAAGACACGACGAAAGTATGAACATGATTGGTAGCCTACAGCAACCGAGAGAAATTATACTCCGCGAAATGATAACCGTAAACGTAGCAGTTGTAAACGTATCAGTTATACATGGATCAGAATATGCTGATGCATGCTTTTCCCAAATCAAAACCTGCCGGCGCTACATAAATAAGTACTCCGGCCGCCTAGCAAATTTTTTTTAATGGCAATCATCACTCAGATTTTTCCGTTGTTCCTGATCGATCTCAATAAGAACATTACTGAAGGCGCACAAGCCAAACCGTCCCTCATCCTGGATCTATTTTCGTGTGTTTGCACAAACCACAAAGGAACGGGAGACAGAAACACACAATCGGACGGACATGGAAGAAGGGGACGGGAATAGGGGAGGGAGACGACGAACACGAACGAAAATCTAGAGAGACGTTTGGCGGCGGCGGCGTACGTACCTGAGGGTGTAGGTGTAGGGGGAGAGGTGTCCGGTGGCGTCCCTGGCCGCCCACCCGACCACCTTCCTCTCGGACGCCAGGCTCCCCATTCTCTTCGATCGATCGCGAGTGGCGGCGGCGGCGGCGGCGCGGAGAAGATGACTGACGGAGCGGGCGGAGGCCTCTCCTTCGGAAAGAAAGCCGCGCGACAACTAGTGCGGGTGGGCGCCTGTCTTTTTGGGTAGGAAAAAATGCGTGAGCAGAGCGCGCGCTATATAGGCGCGCGGCGAGCGAGCTCGGCTCAATCGGCGCTGCGCAAAGTGGGAGTCCGGCTCCGGCGGCAGGCCCACCTGCCAGCAGGATCTTCTGTGGTGTGCTACGTGTGGTGGATACAGATGGGAAATTATAAATGATCCATGCAACAACTGTGATCCTACTGGCAAATCATCGTAGGAGTACACAACTCGGATGATAGGTCAGCATGGGCGATTGGGCGTGGCTGCATATGTAGGTCAGCGAAGGAAACGCCGGAGGAGGTTATGTGGTGACAAATTGGACAGCACGTTACCAGTTGCCACTGCACCACTTAGAGCTTGTTTGGAGCGTGATTTTTTTTTTTTGGGTGGAATTTACATAGGAATTTCACAGAAATCATTCCGTTTTACATGAAAAAAAACATAAGAGGTAAAATCACATATTCTAGACGGGTGTGTTAATAATACGTAAAAATTGACAAAGTATCACCCTAGTGGGGCTGTTGATGATCCAATCCAATTGTTCAAGGTTCTGTCATGAAGAGGTGCTCATATCACTATTTACCTAAGCGCTGTTAGTTCTATTGTAAACCAACTCATCATGTCGTTTAGACCTTGATTAAACTGTTTTGACATTTAACTAAATGACTAAAAACAAAAAAAAAGTGGGTGAACAACTTAAATGGAATAGAGATAAACATGATTAGACATGCTAAATAGACATCTAATTCATCATTTAACCAATAGGAGGATCCTATATCCACCATATTGTCCCCCAACTGATTTGTCTTAGAATATACACTTGTACATACACAATTATATACATATTTTTGTTATCATATTAAACTTGTTTACTTGAATAATATTTTTAGAAGTCGATGAAAAAATAAAATACAAATTTTAGAGTACACCCACCACTCTACCACCACTCTACCACTACTCTAACACTACTGAAAAAACAGAAAAAAGGAAAAACCGAAAGGTATACAACAATTTAGTTCTTGATACTATCTTATAACCGAAACAACTACTCTGATCGTGGTTCTGTGATCACTAGCTGATATTGAAGGATGTCATCTTTGCACAAGCTAGCTACTTGTTGCGGCGTTGTCGACTTATGTTGGAAGGTCCTCCGATTCCGTTCTTTCCAAATGTGCCACCAGAAATAAATAAAAATACCGTCTACCCTCATTTTTTTCATCCTTTGTAAATCGTGCCCTACACATCGGCGCCAATAACTGTAGATTGATCCAGCCGCATTAATTTACGACATTTGTAAATGGCCTATAAGTTTAGCCATTGAATGACATGTGTCCAAGCCTGTTTTGTAAAAGTGCAGTCTTTACAGAGATGATTCGGATTTTCTAGTTCGTTGTTGCATAATTTACAGATTTGATCATTTGGCCAATCGCGTTTCGCTAGATTGTTGGCAGTGAGAATCTTCTTGTGCAAAAGTGTCCAAACGAAAAAAACAACATTTGGGTTCCGCTTTGGCATGCCGGATCGGTGTCAACTTTAGCTTACTAAAACATCCTTGAAACTGTATCAGATATGCACTCTTAGTTGTATATTCTCCATTGGTTGTCCAGCGCTAAGTAATTGAGTCTGTTCTCTTGTAATTCTCGCTCATGTATTGTTTACTTGAATATATATGTATATTTTGGTAATATAATACAATACAATATAAAAGAAATGTTTAGACCATTTAAATAAAGAATTTCTAAACGTTAATCCTTTTACCGTTTGAATAACACTAACTAATACTATAATCATAGACAAGAGAATGGACATGATGCGTGCATTCCGTGCTAGTATTAGGGATCGAGATCCGAGAGGTAGTAGGTGGCATTGTTTCTTCCCACATTTTCCCGTCGGTGGATTGATTTGTTTAGTAGATTCTGCATGGGAGCAAATGTAGTAGAGATCGCGCAGGAGGAGCACGCTGATGAAGTGATGATGGAGGAGGAAAGTGATGTGCCACGAAGCAGCAGTTGATATCGATAAGCCCGCGAGGAAGATGATGACAACGCGAAAGGGATGCCGACGGGGTCGTTGGCGTGGTAGGTGAGCGGGACCCGCAGGATGTGACGTCACGGACACGCCATGGTTGGGACAAACTCAAAGCCTTTCTTAATGACTGTTGGCTGCCTCGATCCAAATATCAATTAATAAACTAGTAGATGGCGCGCAAAGGCGCGCCCATTTGGGGTTGGACCTGGATGCTGGCTGGGGCGGTTTGCATGTGAAGTAGAAATAGATGGAGATTTCATATTAGATGCACATGCATAGATGAGGTTTGTAGTTTGATCATACAGATGAGGGTACAAAATATATTGTTTTAGCTTATAAATGCAGTGGCTGGTGGAACAATCTATCATGTTGATTGTAGGCTCAGTAGTGGCGGTCAGCCTTGTTCCTGACACAAGATACAATACAAGGACATTATTATCCTATACAACCCCAGTTAAGAAAGATGCAATATGGTATTTTGCTGTTTAAAAAAAGCTATCAGGGAAACATTTTTGGGTTTTTTTTACATTATCAATAATCCATAAGCAGATCAAACATGGCAAGACAAGAACCTGAGAAAAGATATATTTGTAATAAACCATGATAGAGTTTGTTTTAAACAGAAATTGACTGTCCTTAGGAGCTGGCTGTGCTTATCTTCAACCTGGATGTAGGAAGGCATAGATGTTAGCTAATTTTTTTGAAGTAAGCATCAGGCAGTCACAAATTTGCATAATGGAAAATTGTGTATGTATTGTAAACATAGAAACTGTCATCGAAAGCACAACTTTTAGGAAAAATTTCTCTTTCGCCAAGGCACTGAAAATAGGAAATTTAGATTCTATAATAATGCAGGTGTCCAAAAAAACAGAGGCTTATCCAATTGGTAAGTACCTTCAAAGAGACGGTCAACATCCATATGTTTTATCAAATTAGCACCAGCCTCAGTTGCCACAGCCTTACCAAGCATTGCCTTTCCCATACTAAGTGGGCCAAAAAGTTTAATTCATTTACATTGCTGGTATAAAATATAATATAAACAACATAAGTTAAGTTTGTATCAGGTAAAGACAGTGTTCCATTGGTGGCCATAATGACACAAATGCTCACTTAAATTATTTATATGCAGTGCATATAATTATGCAGGCACAAAAAACCATTATCAGGTATGACATACCTTGTGGATTGACAGTGTTTGCTAATATCTTCACAAAGGGCCTTGCTTACATTTTCTGATTCTGTGGAGCTTATTTTTATCCAATCAGCGAGCTGCAGATGAAGCAGAGGAAAGAATCAAAATCAATACAGGATCATGTTCTGACTAAATGACATGAAAACCATATGATTCCAAAACATTGAACACGCTCTTTTTCCTCCAGTAGCCCTGGTTAGCTCATCCACTCAAATAGTTGGCATGATTATTACAGAAATCATAGAAAGCCAATATTGTATTTACATAACCAATAAAGTTATGCTTTAAAGCATATGGTGACTGAAGAAGTGAAGAGTTTGTTTAGCCTTGCCTTGAAGTCAAGTAAACAAGACTCAAGAGGGAAACAAACAAGCAATAGAAATAATAATCAGCGGCTGGGAAAAGGCATGCATGAACAAACATGGGAAGGGAGAGGATGTAATTGACCAATACATATACAAATTTTGTATCCATGCAAATCAGAACAAGATCACGCGTACATTCTATGTTCTGCCAGATAAATATTAAAAAAATTACTGAAAATTTTGAAAAATATAGGCTACCTATTCTATCAGTCTATTTTTCAAAATTACTGGAAAAATATTGTACCTTCCACAGAAGGTGGACAAATTTTTCGAATGTGCTCGTACTGCTGCCTTCTTTTCTGAAAAAAATAACGAATAAATATTAGATATTTAGAAACAGTACTTGTACACAGATAAATGTTTTATTACAATGAAGCAAAACAAACCCAAAGGCAGTGCTTGTTCTTTACTTGGTAAGCATTCAGCGTTGTGATTTACCATAAGAAAATGCGAGTTCATTTTCTTGTTTTATATATATTATTAAGGCCATTTCTTTTTGTACTATCCTCCAAGATTATATATTTGCATTATCGAATCTGAATTGCTTGAAATAAGTCTATCATGTAAGCACATACAGTAACTATTAAAAACACAGTTCTAAACCTGGTGTCTTCATTTTTCTGGGATGATGCATGTAAGAAAACGATTATTCAGACAGAATGCAATAGCATAATTAAGAAACTATGGATTGACATTGCACTTAGGGCTCACAGGCCATCAGAAGAGTAAATAGGAGCCACAAAGTTGGTAAAAACTACCAGTTTGAAAGAGATTCCAGTCTGTTACTTTAACCCATCCCTTTTCGCTTGATTCCAACTGCATACAAAAAAATAAGTTAGGTACTTAGGTGGCTAAATGCTTAGCATATTTATGGTGCACTAAAAGTGAAAAGCCAGTTCAATTTTATGGCATGTTTATAACACTTGATACATAGAAAAGGGATGCAGCACCAATAATATATTGTTAAGTGCAAATTCTAAAACAACTATAAGTCTTTGTTTCCTACCTTCTTTAAGGTACAATCCTGCATCTTCTCACATAGGCCATCCAGAAGTTCTACAACCCGAAGCTCACTGACCCTGCACCATTTATATGTATATAGAATCAAGTACATAACAATACAAAAGTAAGCAATGAAACATGTCTATGATTGATGTAAGTATGTGAGGCCAAACAATGCTTGTCAAGGTCAAATGATCTCCTTATTAATTGTTAAAGCATGGTTTCTTAAAATAAATATTTACCTAATAAATACGTACGTGTTCATGCTATTTTTCTACCTGTAATCAATGACCTTCCCCTCCCTTTGACCTTTAGAATTTAAGTGGTTGCCTAGGTCCAAGTGATTTCTCGGCTTCTCCTGCATTAGAGGATTCACGAACACAAAAAATGTTGATCAAATGGTGCCCACACCAAGAAACTAATATGATAATATGCTGCATTAACAGTACCTGATGCAGTCACCGGAACCTGATAATCTGTTCATTTTGACCTAACTGAATGATTTAGCTGAGTCGCGAAAAAAAAAGAATTGATTTAGCTGGAATTCATGGCAAAGTTAACCGAGTAGGATAACAAACAAATAAAAGCTATGGACTCAAGAAGGATGAAGGTACTGTCAAAATCATAATCACAATGTTGCTTGTGTTTGTGTGAATCTCTTTAAATAACAATACGGAAAACCATTGCTATTTGAAGATAATCTCCATGCTGTATGAGAATTCAAAATTTGGCTCGAACTTAATAAGGAGCACATTGTAGGCAAACTAACAATGCACTATGAGGACAAAAGATCAGCTGATATGTTCATTAACTTTTGATAAGGATCAAAGAAGAATGCATCACCAACTTCCTGCTCGGTGGACCAGCTGTGGCCTTGCTTAGATCTGTCCACAACCGCAATGTCATTACCTCTGCACATAATCAAGGACCCATTACAATGAGTAGATGAATGAAATCCTAGAGGAATGGATTAAACAACACATATTATTGCACCAAAGCTGCAAATTAAGGACTTAAAAAGGAAGATATATATCTTAAAAGGCACCCTGTCATCTATCGAACATTACGTACCAACTACCAATGCATCCATTTACATTGGTCTTACATAGAAGCACCTTCAGTTTCATAATTTGGCAGGGCAAAAATTTTGTAGGAAATCATAAAAATATTACCGTGGAAAGCTACAGGGTGGAGTCATATAATTGAGCGAGATAAGCTGTTGGTAAACCTGAATTGATTATAGATTTGGTTAACTGAACATGAACTGAAAGTACAGTTTGGTAGGTGCAGCACAGTGCAAGCTATGTGTCTATGCCTCTATAAATAATCACATCCAAAGATGATAGAAACACCAGAAGATAGCACAATAGTTTTGGACCTTGCTCGTACAAATTGTAGCACGGACTCATCCAAGCATTGTAAAATTTCGTAATCCCTAACAGTAGGCAAACAAAAAAAAATGCTAACATCAGTAAGCACATACTTAGCCGCCATATAAACAGGACATTGCAAGACCATTCCAGTTAGAGATCCACAAGAACTAAACAATAGCACAATATACGATGGCATATAAACAACACACTGTAAGACCATTTCATACAAGAGGAATTTATGTTCATTCTGAACTTGGTCACATATCGGCTATGTGCAACCAAACACATAAAGTTCTCTAATCAATGCTAATTATTGGCAAATTCTTCAGTGGAAGCTTCCGTTGCCATATATAACGCGCTCTCCTAACAGAGTAATGTTTGTTTGAGTAACATGATGATTGCTTGCTGAACTTACTGTTCCCAAACAGCTTAACTGACGATCGAAGTCGCAAACATAGAAAGGATAGAATAAATAGGCTTGTATATGCAACCCCTACAGTAAATCTGACTAAATGGAGCCACAAAAAATAAGAACTGCCTAATCTTACAGATTTACATGACAAACAAAGTAGTCCTTGCAGACTTTGTATTGTCTCATAGGTCGATCAAAACCACAAAACTAAATGCAAATGGTTAACCCTTTTGTTTTTTTTTGCAACACGCCCTTTCCTTCTTCCACCTCCCTTACCTTAGGCTGTCTCACTTGGATTCATGGACGGGAATGGAGGAAGATTTTTGCCATGATGTCATCCAATCTTATAGTCTACAGCAAAATTGATAGCCCAGATTTAATTTCTGTTATTTGAAGGAAAAGATTGGAACACAAAAAGAAGGCAAAAGAAATATCCTCTCAAGCACGATCTGCAGTTGGAAGAGTGGGGGATCACACCTTAATCTGCCGGGACAGCAGGGTCACCTGCGGGCCGCCGCGTTCGGTTCAGCCTTGCCTTGGCGCCGAGCCGCCGGGCCACCATGCCGGGGGACAGCCTCGCCTGGGCGCGACGACGCCGCGTTGCTACGCGAAGAGCCGGGCCGCACTGCCGTGCAAGGCGCGTGCCCTAGCCGCTGCCGCAAGTGAGGACGGAGCAGCAGGAGGAGAGAGGGAGGCACCGCCACATGAGCCCACCGAGCTTCGCCGCCGCCGTGGCCTGCAAGGGTGAAACCCTAGGTCGGGTTGCCACTGCCTTGGAGCCAGGCGCCCGTTGCCCAAGAGAGCGCGAGAAGGAAGGGCCGTGGAGGAGGAGGAAGAGGAAGGTCGCTGCCACCACACCGAGGTCCGGCCGCCGCAGAGAAGAGGAGGATGTGGGAACTCACCTGGACTTCAGAGCTGAGGAGCATTAGCACTGTACAAACCCTAGGCAGCAGGGGCTGGGCCAAGGACGACGCGCCGCGGACCACGATGCGCTGCGGGAGGGAGGCGGCAGCCATCGGGGGCGCACGGCCGCCCGCTACCGCCGTGCCATTGCTGGGACGAAGACCACCGAGTTCGGCGCAGGAAACACGGCTGGCGCCCGCGTCGCCGCCGCCGCCGCCGCCGCATCGCTACCAGCATGAGGAGGGAGGGAGAGAAGGAGAGGAGGAAGCAGAGAAGGGAGGCTGAGGTGGAGGCGCCGGCGCGTGGCCGGTGGCTTCCCGCGACGCCGCAATGGGAGAGACGAAGGCGGGGGCGCCGTGGAGAGACGAGAGGTCAGGAGAAGTTTCTGGGCGTGTTTTTTTTTACTCGAGAGGTCGGTTTATATTTGGCGATGGCTGGCTCAAGTGGATAACGAAGAGGTGTGATGACCGGAGGATCGACATCGAACGGTGAAACTAATTAGGACGACGTGGATAGTCCCTCTTGGAAGGAACTCAACGGCAAATGTAATCTCTTAATATCCACTTTGCAGTAAAAATTCCCTTTTTGAATATATATAATGCTTCAATCTGTCAAAGAAGACGCGTCGGTCCATAATTGTTACAAGAAGACTTTAACACGCAACAAAAATTGTATGCGCCTACTCATTTCCTATTTAGGGAGAACTATTGCTAGAGGATTTTTACAAAGTTGTGTTCAAATAGGATCTAAAGTGAAAGCTATCACAATCACACTCAACTTTGAGCATGAGCCCTGACCCAGGCATACATGAAGTCTACGCTAGAAGTGGTGGTGAGCACTCGTCGTGATTGCATCGTGCGGTGACGGTTTGGATCTGGCAAGATGGCTGATGAGGAGGCATTGCAGGAGGGTAGTTGAGGAGGTGATGCATGCATGAGTGAGAATCATTTTTTTCTAAGAAAAAAAAATATGTGAGAGGGTTCACACAAAACCCCACACTAGCTATGAAGCCTACCAAGTCTGTTTATAGACGGCGTAACCTATTCTTCTCCTTTTCTTTTGGAGGGGGCTCGGGGGAACCTTTCTTTTGCCTGAGCTGTATCCCAAACATTTCAGATCCTCCATCAAGGGTCATACCATGCATGTGGTAACTCTCTGTCTAAGACGAATGATAATATAATGGGAACGTATGCTATGCAAACTAATAAATTGTGCAAACTATGAAAACCTTAATCAAGACCATAGGATTCTAATTCGATGGCCACGGTAAAGGTGGGTTATTTTAGCATTTAAACCCTCCCCTAATATAATATGCTCCTTCATTTTGCTCCAATGACAACCTCTCTGTCAATGAAATATGGTCGACAGTCCAACGAGGGGTATACACACGATGGTAGATGAATCGGTAGAGGTGCGCGTGATCAGGAACCAGATGGTGACAGAGACACAAGACACAAGATTTATGCAGGTTCAGGCCGTCATCGTTACGTAAAACCCTACGTCCCGTGCTTTGTTATTTGTATTTGATTGGGTATGATCTCGATATAACCTAATGAGTTGTCCTCTAAGGGATCCCTCACTCTCCTTATATACTTTGAAAGGACAGGGTTACAAGTAAAGTATCCTATCTAGTACGATTATTACCGCCTTGCGGTGCACGCTGTCTAGCACTCTACGCCACATGTCTTCATCTTATGGGTTGGGCCACCTCCAGTGGCGCGGCCCATGTATAGCCGTGAGGGTATATAGGGTTATATCCCTGCCCTCCCAAGTAAATGTTTTCATATGATTCTCAAAAAAAAGTATATGTTTTCATATATAATGTAAACACACCATCACTAGCATAAGACAATAAATTATGTAGGTCACGATATTTTTTGCAAAATGAAAATGAATATATTTGGTAATTATATTTATAAATTACTTAATTTTGGTAATATGTGATACTATTTTTTTTTGGGTCGTTCTTAAGGAAATCAGTAAAAACAACCACTGTTATGTTATTTGTGCATTCTAGGTAAGTCGTCATCTTAGCTTATTTTCCTCTGATAAGACTCTTAGATAAGTTTTTACAACTGATGCTTCTTCTTGAAACTGCTTCAACATGCATGTGAAAGGAGAAAACCTATTCTTTCCCTTAGAAATCTCCTTTGCATCGATTGATACATATCACACATCATCATGAAGATAAACTCACCAGCCACATATGTCATGTACGATCACTAACATACTTACAAGACTCTTAACAAACAACTTTTTTTTTCAATATTGCGCATCTTCTTGAAACTGCCCCAAAATACACGCAAAAGAAGAAACGTAACCATTGTTTATGCGACCTCTTTGTGTGGATTGATATATATGACACATCATGACGTAAAAAAAGACCTTATTGCCGACGTCTATCACACAAAATTAGGAATATAATACTATATCTATGCATGAAACTAGGAACAATACTATATAGGCCTATAGCTATTCTTCTTAATTATATATGAGTACTAAGTACCTTTTTTTTTACCAATTTAATAATAATAAAACTATGTTGTGGAACTCTTCATAGATTTAGGTAAAACGATTATTCTCCTTATTGAAAAATTTTACTCATATGCAAACAGTTCTCTTATATGTGTATCTTGGTTTAATCTTCTCTAGTAGTAGTTGTCTGGTCGTTACCTAATATGATGAGTACGTGTTATTTGGTGTTTGTTTTATTGGGACAAGTAGCATAAATCGTTTTATCATTGCACGTTGATTTCATTTTTTCTGGCTTTCCCTCTTTTATCAGTTTTTCTTTTATTGGAAGCTTTATAAGCCTCGATGCGGTAGACCTAACCCAACGCTTCAAAGTTCAAACCCAAGAACAACTCCTTCCTTCCTTGGCTGAAAAATAACCACACCACAGAGGACAAGGAGAACGAGGTCAGAGATATTACAAATAGAAATAAAATAAACATAAAAAATAGGTTTGAGAGCTCACCTAGCGAAAGGGACCCAGGAAAAAGATATATAAAAAAATTAAAAAAATAAAAACCAACGCCAAATCCATTCCTCTTCCCTCTTCCACAGGCTGAGCCGAAGCCAGGCGGCAGGCGACGACGCCAAGGCCAAGTCGAGAACACCCTAGGTGCTCGCTCGCTCGCTGGCTGCGAGGGAGGGAGAGCCGTGGCGGAGTCGCCGTCGTTGCCCACGGAGGAGGACGTGGCCGCCGCCGCCGACGCAGTGGGATGGCGACGCCGACGCCCATGCCCGGAGGCGAGGGGACGCTGGCGGCGGTGATGCCGCGGTCCCCGTCGCCGACGCCGGCGGAGGCGGGGACGTCGGCGTACGAGACGCCCGTGCTGATATTCCTCTACTTCCACAAGGCGATCCGCGCGGAGCTCGAGGCGCTGCACGGCGCCGCCGTGCTCCTGGCCACCGAGCGCACCGGCGACGTGGCGGCGCTCGCCGAGCGCTGCCGCTTCTTCTTCAACATCTACAAGCACCACTGCGACGCCGAGGACGCGGTACGGACGCTGGCTGCCCCGTGTGGAGCTCTGTTTTTCGTGTTTTTGGCCATTTTCCCCCTGTTGCTTCCTGTTGGGTGGGGGACTTGACCCGTGACGGATTTGGGCTTGGATGTGCGTGGGCGTGGGTGAATTTCGGCGGTATTTGGGTTTAGGGTTGCGGAATTGTTGCCTTCGGTTTGGGTGTACCTGGTGGGATCGGGATTGAATCGGGCAAGCATTGTTAGGATCTGAAATTGGATATGAGTTGAATTCATGCTAAAAACAATGGATATGAGTTGAATTCATGCTTAAAAGAAAAGGATATGGGTTCATACGGTAGTGTAGAAGCTTTCAATGAATTGGTGTTGGATGGTTTGGTGGATAGGTTGAGCTGTGTTCTGGGTTGATTAGCCGTGCTAGTACAAACAATTATTTGCACTTTTTTTGAACAATCAACAATTATTTGCACTTTGTCCTTCCAATGGTGACAAAATGGGACGTACTCTGAGGAAAACATGAGGAGGAGGGGGGCTGTTTACTTGAAGCTACAGTGGAAAATTTGATTCACCATCATATGTTGTCCTGTTTGTCCAGCTTCTATGGTATCAGTACCATCCTTTTGCTCTGATTTGAACACGATGAAATTCACGTTAGTCATGTATGTATCTCCTATATCATAGTTTTCACCATTCTTGAAGCAGCGAATAAACCTTTGCGTTTCGTGTAGATTTCAGAGAATGAAAACAAACTTTCATTATCAATTACTGTTGCAAGGACTAGCTGACAAGCGAGAGTGTTTTGGTTTCAGCTTTTCCTAAAATGCTGCCAAAAGTAGATGCTCTGCGATAAAATGCGAAGAGACCGTTTTTCGTTCTGTAACTGCTGCCTGCCGGACTGTTTTCTTCACGGTTGTTGCTGTTTATTTTATAACCCATTACATATTGGCCCTTTATTCTTGAAAATAATGTCAACAGGTTACAAATTGATCATATAATAGATATATTTTCCTTGAAAATGCTCCTATAAAGTTTCATTTCTTCTGAATTTCAGGTCATCTTTCCAGCACTTGATATCCGAGTGAAGAATGTTGCAGGGACCTATTCCTTAGAGCATAAAGGAGAAAGTGATCTTTTTAGTCAGTTATTTGATCTCCTGCAATTAGACATACAGAATGATGATGGTCTCCGTAGGGAGCTTGCGTCATGTACAGGCGCGATTCAAACGTGTCTCAGCCAACATATGTCCAAGGAGGAAGAACAGGTTGGTTGTCAGTACCATATACCCCTTTAAACCTCATTTATCACATTAATCATGTCATGTCATGCTGGATAAATAGAACAGTCTAGCTATATGAATTTAGTTCCTAGAATCAGCGGATTCTGTTGAAAGATTTCCTTGTTATAATTGGAAACTAGATTTAACGTTGTGGTTTATACTTTTATCTGGCGTTTCATTAAGGCTTAAGACTTTTATTATTGTTAATTAGTTGAAGTTTCCTAGGCACAAAAAACATATTATTTTTATTTTTTAGGCTGTATAACTATCTTGCCTTTTGAAACAAAATTTCAGTCCTCCCAATCTCCTTTACTGGAATTCTAAAAAAAAATCGCTATCGTAAATCAAGCTGGCGTATCACTCTCCATTGGAAATATTTGGTATGATTTTGCAATACTTTCCTTTTATAAGACCATTGACGTTTAAAATGGTGGTGCAAACTGTTTTTAAGGGGTCGTCTGGGTCCAGCCGTCCAGGTGCTCCCATGGCCCTGGACTCCTGGTCCTGGGCATCTGGGAGCAGGGGAAGAACGAGATAAAAACTATTTAGCAAGGCCAAGCATCCATCACATGGCCATCTCCGCTGGATCTAGTTTTAGTGGCCATTGCAGCACTGCAGCTAGTCAGCTGCATTTTAAAGTGGTGCTTGATCTTATGGG
>JAKNSH010113232.1:0-16922 GCA_027790015.1 Cymbopogon flexuosus
CTTGCCGGGAGGTTTCCGTGCTCGAGGGGGGTCTTGAACCGGGTTGCTGAGTGAGTCTGTCTGTGGGCGTTTGTTGCATGGGCTTGCGTCTCTTTGGGCCGTCGAGACCCGCTCGCGGGCCGGCCCATTAGACGCGTTTGGCGGCATGAGATTTGGTTGGGGTGTGTTTGTTTTTTGGGGGATTTTGGGGTATTAGTATGTGGGTTAGTTCCCTTGATTGCTGGGTTAGGGTACCCCTTATCCGGGTATCCGACAAACTGTATCCTAAAATTATAATTCCATTTGCTGTGACAACTAATGTTAAACTACCTTGTTCCTTGTGAGAATTCTGGAGCTAAAGCAATGTTTAACTTCAGCCCCTTTGCTTACATTGCCTGATTTTAATAAATCTTTTGAGATTGAATGTGATGCTGGTGGGATAGGCACGTCTTGATGCAAGAAGGAAAACCCATAGCATACTTTAGTGAGAAACTCGGTGGTGCTCAATTGAACTATCCTGTTTATGACAAGGAGTTGTATGCTTTAGTTCGTGTGCTTGAAACTTGGCAAGTGCATATACTATCTTGACAAAATCTGCATCTGTGATGTACTATCAAGGAAAAGGTATTATTGATGAGTGAACACTCGATCTCATATTATTGTCTGATTCTTGGTGTTTTGATGTGGAAGCAAATGTAAATATTTCATATCAGGTTAAGGGCTGTCCCAACCCATGATTTCTATGAGTAGTTTCTAGAGGAGATATAGCAATAAGGTAATGTTGGTACAGTTCAAGCAAGTGTGGCTATTTGCAGATTGCGAACAAGTTGGTTGTCTAGTGGTGTTTCTTTTTCCAAGACTTGGATGTTACAAGTTACATTCTCTGTCTAATGATTATCAATCATGTAATGCAATAAAAAAAGTGGTATGGAAATGCACCATACCTCGAATTCTGACTTTTCCTTTCGAAGCATGATTTCAAGATCAGCAATGTAATTGTTAAATTCCATGTTAAGAGAACTGCCTTGAACCTTTTTGTCAGCTATCAAGTGTAAAGAATGCAATACTTCATCAAAGAGATGTTTTGCTCGCTCAATAACCTAGCAAAATCACAAGAACATGTTAACTTCTTAGCCGCATAGATAAGCAACTTCGGATACCTGAACTTTTGAATTATGAATTTTTGAATTTTGACAAAAAAATGAATATAGGTGCTTTTGTGCAAACAAAATTGCTAACTGCTTAAGTTACACACCTCGTTTGCTTCCTTTTGTATCCAATCCAAGGGCTGGTGACCAAAATCAAGTTTATGAGGTGGTAAGTAAACAGAATGGACACTAATAGGAGCATATCGGAAGCAAGCAACCATTTTGCCAAACCTGTGTATAAAGAACATAAAGATCAGAAACCAAGATACCCATTGCATCATATTTAGGTAAACTGTGATCATTCTTTATAAGTGACTTAGAAATAAGCATGGAAATGAAACCTGAAGAATGTGGGTGCACGAGCACCATTCATATGCATGGAATACATATTAACCCATGCCTTTTTGAAAATTCAAAATCGCATATAAATACACAACCAACGGTAAGGATATGGGTTTCATGGGCACTCGTGTACTTTTTCCTTCGTGAGTCTAAAGGTATGAATGAATCAACTGAATATTGCTCACCCATAGAACCGGAGGCAGTCCCTGTGGAGAGAATGGCCACAACTGGCCACCCTACTTGCAGCTGCATGGTTTGAAAAGCTAAGCTCCAAAAATTTACCAAGTGATAAACCCCAGGCAGCATCAGACATAGCAATCCTTTGAGTTGCTGGAGGAAACCCATTGCTCCAAGGACATTTCAGACATCTGTGCCACATCCAAATTTTCCCATCACTATCAGCCGACAAAACATCTTCAGTAAGTTTTCTAACTGATATGGTAAGACTTCCCTGGCGATGAGTATAGCAATGGACATGGGCTTCAGGTGGCTTATCACAGGAACGACACTGATAACCCTGCAAAGGCATTCTATCCACATTGAGAAAGAGAAAGAGAAAGAGCATAAAACTCCTTCAGAAGGAATGGACAAGAAGTGAAAGGGGAGGATCCCCTAAAACAAAAATGAAAAAAGGGAGGAGAAGGACCTGATCAAATAAGTAGTCCCGCAGAAACCTTCCAAGAGGCTTGTCAAAGTTACCATAATACTTGATGCGTAATAGCTGGGAACGCTCACAAATAGTACCTTTCCATACACAACGTGTGGACAATGAGACTAAGATGCTTTGATGATCAGAAGGCACAACTTCATCCTTATTTGATGTGCTATCATATCCTTGACTGGTCTCTTGGTTTTGTACAGCAGCAGTAGGCACTGGTTGAACTACCACAGAGTTGCTCTTATTGATGGTTTTCACATTAGCCAAAGCATATGAACCTTCTAATGACTCCTTGACATTAGAACTATTGATATTAGTGCTAGCTTTCACTGTGCTCTGGTGATAACAACTTGATGTGCTGGTTGAATCCATTATCACCATCTTACCATGTAATCTTGTCGAACCATCATGATAATCACCAAAATGCATACTCTTTTTGTCTACACTAGAATATCTAGGAGTATGATTTGTGAGTGCACCAGATGTAGGCGTAGAAGATATGGAAACGGAAGTTGAAGTTGCAGTTACCTTAACTAATCCATCTCCATCACCAGTCCCATTGTTGAAATTGCTGTTATTAGCACACCAAGGTCCAAGAGAATGAGAGTAGGTATTCTGAGAAGTAAAGGATTCACTGGATACTGGTGCTTCAACCACAGCATTTTCACCTGGGTGAGTTGACATGATGTAGTTGGTACCAAGGTGGTCAAAACTACCAGTTTGCTGGCTATTTGAAACATTAATTGTGAAGCCTGGCACTGCTGAAATGGAGCTGTCTGCAGTAGATCGTTTGTCTGGAAAGGGTACAGTCAATGGAGATGAAAGTTCTGGTTGGGCTGCACCTTCATCTGCAAGGAAAGATGTTTCCAACGCCAAGTGATATGCTGCAAAAATGCCATACTGGACCACATGCTTAATTTTCTTGAGCTCATCCATGCTACCACCCTTTAGCAGAACCTGAAGATAAGGCCAAGAAAATAAAGTTGTGGAGAAGTACATAGCATATTCATTTCATTGTTTGATGCAGACAGACTGGAGGATGGCAGGAAATATAAAGGTCCTTTAGCTCACTAAAATAAGGGTACTAGCCCTTTCGACAGGCAAGTTTCATTCACTTTGACACTTCTTTTGGTTTGACGAGTATGAAAACAAGGAGACTAAGTATGTTACTAAGTTCTGCAATGTGGCATTATTTGGTGTCCACTATCCCACAAGAAAAAAGAACAAAGTAGTGTATGACTTACAGTGCAACCCAATGGTTTGGGGCATCCTTCAAAGAACATCATCGTCTTTAGTATTTTCTTTGACACATTACTCAAGCTAACAGACTGTTCATCGTATTTATCCACATGAAATAACTCACAGTAACCAAGCTCCTGAGATGGTAGGAGATCAATAGAAGGAACTATCTGAGCACCTGTGCAACGAGCAATACGCTGCAAGAGGGGCTGCTTGATATTTAGAACCAATGATATGTTCTTTTCTAGAAGCAAATCTTGAGCATATCGAGAAACTGAATTCTCAACCAAAAGCAAGTTGGGTTTTTGAGCTACAATCTTTGCGACTGCCATTTTAAGGTGATCTGTTTCCTGTATACAAGTGGAAACATACGCATAAGATCAAGGAAATTTAAGATCATGTGCCAGAAACACAAAAGTTCACAGACCTGCTGGAGCAATGTATCAATACTTGACAGCTGATTTGTGACTCTATGGTACTCAAGAGCTCCTGCAAGTAGTAGGAGACGGGGCTTCTCTATTCTAGTTGCCATGTGCCTATGTGCAACATTCTTCTTACAAACTACTCCTTTTACAACAGTGCTGAAGGAAATAGGACATAGTATCAGATAAGAATGCAAAAAAGAATTTAAGGCCCAGTGCAGTATGAAACAAACAAGAAAGACATTTTAGCTGTTCAACAATTAGATGGAAGCAAACTGCAAACAACATTAAACTACTTGATGGATAAAATGTTTGAACAGGATTTGTATTAGTTGCGTGTAAATCCACAAGTGGAGAAAGCATTTACAGCAGTGTCAGTGGAGGTTAAAGCACCAGATAAAGCTAGTTAAAGATTCATGGGGAATATATTACTTTGGACCAATAATCCTTAATATTTATGGGCTAACAAATTCCAAATGTATCCTATGGAGAAGCACTGCAGCAGGCAGCAGGCAGCAGACTAGCCCAAAGCATTCCTCTGATGGCCACATAACTTCTTTACCCACACTGGGGCCAACAAGTTTTCTCATGTCAACTTGAGAAAACAAGATGAAGACTAGTGGTCTCATGGGTTTTGCTCAACTTGACACATATGCCTGACAGCCTGAGGCATTCAGAAGCAACCAAGTATTTCTGTAATAAACAATACTGTACAGTTGGTCATTTAATGTGTTAGCAAATATCCGCTCAATGAAAAAAAAACTCAATCTGCTCAGTGAAACCGACTAAGATTACCAAGCTATAAATGTTTTGCTTTATATTTGGAAGTGATAGAGTAGGCGCATGACATAGGAACTGGGAATATCATGCCACAATGTCTGCTGGATCAAATCTACCTTCATAAGGTATTATGTAATTTGTCAATCTGAATAAGTTATTTTCATGAGCTTCATCTCTTTATTTAAGCTATTATGTAATTTGTTACGATCTGATTAGTGACGGACAAGCTCCATTCCTATGTCAATTAATTTATTTAAGATGTATTATTGAGCTTTGCATTTGTAGGCTTAGCTAGCTGAGTACAAGGTATGAAAAAAAAAACATTCACCTTTCACTGCGGTGCCCACATGCTAAACACTTAACCTTGACATATCCACCAGGATCCATGCCACCACCCTGGCTTGTGTCTGGCCTGAGGAAGTTGGCAGCTTCCCATGATACAGAAATAACAATCTCCAACCAGCCCATGTCATCACCTTCATGTAATGAAATATTCTCCACCTCTAGTAGTTGAGAAATCAAAGCCTTGAAATGTCCATCAACGACATTCTTCATTACTTTCTTATGTTCTTCGCCCGACCGATCTCTACTTCGGAACTCTCCGCTGTCAAAACTACTTGACGATTGAATTCGACTCCGTTCACCATCAGCTACGGACTCGTCATCGTCGTCGTCATCATCAACCAAGCCAGTTTGCATCTCATCTTCTGCATTTTCTGGTTCAGTTGGTTCAGGAGGTTTTTTAGGAGGAGGTTTTTCAGGAGGAAGCCAGAAATGTTCGTCCTTTTCAAAATCAACTGGGTTTGTCTCATTACTTTCTAAAGCATAAATGGATGAAGCAGCACCAAATTCAGAACTATTATCAGGTTCTCGTTCATTGTCTGATTTTGTAACGGTCGGTGTGCTAGGAAGTCCTTGATCAAGCACATGCGAGGATAGTTCTTTAGAGGTCACAGATTCTTCAACTGTCTGCGACATTTTTGAATTGTAGGGTGCATCGAGCTCATAAAATTCATCTGGGCCATAATATTGTCCATTCTGTTGTTGATGTTGTACCTGCCTATCAGAGCAGTAAGCAGGGTATTCTTCATCTTCATCATCACTCCTGATTTTACGTGACGAGGTAAGCATTAGCCAAGCATTTTAAACTTGACAGCACGAAAAAGTAAAGGTTAATTCAATACATACATTTCAGTATAATAACAATGCTATTCGTTTACTGTTTGGGGGAAAAATGATCAAAAGCAGATCATGATAAATTGTACTTGAACTCGGTAACATTATACCATATGAGGTTTCAAACAGAATACCTGTTTGTGTAGTAGCCAAACTGAACTGAAGATTCATCTTTGTTTGAAACAGTGGACATACATTTCTCAGGAGCATGAGCGTCTTGCATATTATGGGAGGTCTTGTCATGGCACCACTTCGGAGGACTACTGCTGGTAACACAGCCCACATGCTGATAATTTCCCGTAGAGTAAGAGCCAGCCGTTGTGGTAACACTATTGATGGTGATAGCTGACTTAGTGCTGAACAAACTCGCCTCAGACAGGGTAGGGCTGAGCACCGGCAGCACCGGTTTGAGGGAAGTGACTCTTTCTTGCTCCCATTGCTTGAAGCAGAAGTTGCAGACCCGTATCCTGTCCCCCTCATCGACATTTCTGTCAGGGTCACTTGAAACTGGGATGGAGTTTGCAGTACACTTACCACAAAAAATTCGCCCACAGCGACGACAATGATGCCTGCGGTTGAATATGGTGAATTGCGCGTCACAGTCATAGCAAACCCGGCAACTGTGATCAGGCATCCAGAAGTCCCTGGAGACATTTTCTGGGTTGGAGCGTCGCGGCAGCCATGATGTCAAAAGCTTAACTACGTCAGCAAACGTTTTATTTGGGCCCTCCATTGGTGGCTGAAACTGTACCACCTCAAAGAAACCCTCATACTTGCATCCTCATCTGGTGTGGAAGAAATCTAGAAAGACATGAAGGCACTCGTTACAACAAACTAACCGACAAAATGAAGCAGAAGTTCAACGCACGCTGTACAAATATACAATTCTCCTCTGGATTCTTGACCAGAAAGAATGACTGTGTTTGGTTTGCAGCAAGAGTTTCCTCAACGAATATTGCAGTAGCATGACTGAACAATTAAATTACAAGTCTACCATCCCGAAACCGTGATGCATTTATACACTGCCCCATATGACATAGCAATTACCTATACTCGACCAAAACCAGATAATAAGTAGTTCAATGTGCAAATGGCAAGTCTTTCACTAAATTCAAAAGCATAAAAGGAAACAGTGATAAGGCCGGCACCTAACAATAATTAATAAACAACAGAGATATAAAGTGTCCATGATTCCCTGTTAAATCCACAGAGTCCAGAACCCAAATATACTATATAATTCGGCCAAACGAATCACTAGTTTTCACTACAAAGGTACAAACGGCAGGCACGCAACCCTGTAGGCGATCGGCAAGATAGACGCAGTAATGTGGGCAGGGACAATACCTCAGAATCCCCCGAGATCGATCAGAAGAGGAGTCTCCCGGCGCGCGGCCCGCATTGCATCGGAATCCGCGGAAGCGCGATCAGGATCGATGGAGCGGGAGGCGCGGGCGCGCCGCCTCCTAAAACAGGGCACCACCACGGTCCACGGAGGAGGGGCAACGATCCCCGGTGTCAGAAACCTACGTCCTGCCCCGCACCCGTGTCGCAGCGAGGCAGCGGGGGCGGGGCGGGGCGGCAGCGCTGCGCGCGCCGGGCATTTGGCAGCGGTGGCGGCGCCACAGGGCACGAGACGTCGCCCCGCGCGGTCCGGTCTGGAAAGGAGCCCGGTGGTGCGGCGGTGCGGGTTAGGGCGGCGGTGGCGGGAACGGAGGAATCCAACCGGAGGAGCGGGAGAAGATCGCAGGCGGTCGGGTGGCGAATCGGCGGAGGGAGGAGCGCCGGAGTGGGAGGAGAGAGAAAAGGCAGAGGAGGGAGTTCGTTTCTATTTTTATTATTTTTGGCTGCTGTTTTTTTTCTTGTAGTAAGTAGAATTTATGATTTTAATTTCCGTGGCTTTGGAGATTGACAGGTGGGGCCGACGGATGAGGAAGTCGCGGAGGGCCCACAGGAGGCTCCTGAGAAGCCCGTAGCTCTGGCTGGTTTCGTTTGGACGCTTGCTGCTCTTCCCCTTCGTCCAAAACCGCGTCAATATATTTTTTTGTTTATTTATTTTTTGCAGTTCACGTCATCAGTTTAAAGTTATATGTTGCTCTGTTTATAAATGTAAATTTAAATTTATTATTCAAATAGTACTTGGCATGTGATGTGCTGGGGAGCGGGCAGTGTGCAAGAATCATGGAAAAGATGCTGGTTTTTCCTATAAGAAAGCACATGCCTCCACTCGTTAGCTGTTACAATTACACAAGTCGTATGTTGTCAAAAAAAAAAAATTACAAGTCGTTAGTGAACCACACGTGCACATGGGACGTTGCTCAAAATGTTCATTCATACAGTTTTTCTTATTCATTTGCTGTGGTAGAACTATTATGAGCATAATGTTTGCTTTTGTTTGCATTGCATGCATGCGCACGATGTGGATATATAGGACTTAAGTTCAAACTGACGCAAGAGGTGCAGTACGTTGCTTTTTCCCTACTGTGTATAACGTCTTGCGGGGACTCATAACCTCACGTGATGACGTTAATGTAGATGGCACGCTACAACATCCTACTCGCGCATTGTTTTCCATACGCACGGAACATATACTTTCTCTATCTAGAAAACAATGCGTCCAGTCGTTAAATTCTGTCAATTATTGATAAACATATAAATATTTAGATGAAACAAAAACCATTAAATTAATTATAGATATATGTTTATAAACTCAGGTTCTGAGTTCAAATCTCAATAGGAGCGAATTTCAGGCTGATGATAATAAAAATTCCCTCGCTGGCATTGCCAGGATTTGGAGGGTTTTCCGCGATCGGGAAGAATCACGTTCTTTTTAATGAAATACGGTTGGGGCGTCTCCCCCTTGGTCGCGTTTTTTATAACAAATTACTTCAGAGTCATAATTGTGAATAATATCCACTAAAAATTTGGTCAATGTAAACTATTTTTTATCACAAACATGAATTTTTTTTTCTAGAACACAACATATAGTTGTGTTTTCTTTTGGGAGTATATATAATAGCATTCGCTGATGGCTATTATTTATTTCACTCGGGTTATATTCTCGTCGCCACCCACCCACCCGAGGGGCGATCTCATTCTGATTTGGATCACACAAGGTCGGATAAGAGACGCTAGAGTCAAAATCATGTTATTCCAAAGCTACAAACATCCTCGCCGTCCCGTGACAAATCCGTTGCCATCAACCTTCTCTATCTCGTTTTCTTCCTTTTTTAATAGAGAAATTTTCTAGTGATTGCTATTGTACCTTGACAATGTAACCATCCAACCATCGTCAGTCATCACCCTATATGCCGTCGCATCCGATGGAAGGCAGGAGAAACGGAGCGCCAGAAGCGCGATGGGACCCAGCCCGGCGAAAGTGCAGTGAATGGAAAAACGAACGGCCCGAGGACGATAAAAACGGCGTCCCATTGACGGAATCGATCGTCGGAGCCAGAGGGGACGAACTGCCGTCTGTTTCAAAATATTCGATTGGTAAAAGCAAAACATTTTTTCTCAAAAAAAAAATGCTCCAAATCAAGACTTTTCAAACCTCGGCCCTCAATCCCTAATAAGAAAAAAATGTTTACCTTTTGTTTTGAATCAAAGTAAAACTAGCTTTCATTAGTTTTTAAAAAACTGAATAATACAACCGAGAATCTAAATGACTTCGATAAAAAAAAAACTTACATCAAGTACCACTAAAACTTCGGAATTAGCCATGAAAACTTCCGAGGTAATTTCAAAAATTAAAATTTCAAAATCTAAAAATTCCAAACTGATGTGGGACTTGAACAGTTTGAAACCACAAACTTGCTAACTACAAATTGCATATCACACTGAGAAGTACAACTTTAATGGACCATGCCAACAACCAATGTTGTTTATAACAGTTCTAAATTTTAGATTTAGAATTTAAAACTGAAAACTTCAAATGAACTTTTGGAACCCCAAACCGTTCCAAATAAAAAACTTTTCAACTGCATAGATGTCTATCGCTCGAGGTCTATAATTTTAGTGTAAAATTTGTTTTCAACCGACTTCATATAAAAAAAAGTTATGAACTATATTTTAAACAAAGTCCCCTTAAAAGTGCCAAATCTGTCAAGCGATTTCTAGATACGGCATTTTTAAAAGTTCGACATATATAAATAGCTACTTATAGAGGTGGTTGCCTTAGGAAACCCGCTTTGGTGATAAATAAATAGATTAACAGATGTGCGAATGTGAGCATATTAAGATGACCACGTCTACAAATATTTTTTCTAGAGGAAACCACCTTAGACACACCTCACGGTAAATGATTAATAGAGATCGTATTTACCAGGATCCAGTCTGTCTATTTTCATAGCTGCCTACTATAGATGACCGTAACAGAGCATTTCTTCTAATTTTTTTTTCTTCTTATAAGTAGGTGTTCTATGTGCTGAGAACAAAAGGCCCAACATGTGCAAGCAAAATCCTCATAATTTGCAAGGCTCCCATTGCAAATTCAGCAGCTTGATTCACCACCTGAGAATAGAATGAAAATTATCAACAATTGCTGGAACATGAAACTAATGCTTTCTATTTTAGAACTTAGTGATGAATACTGAGTTTTATCAGTATTAGAAGATAAATAAGCCTTAGGTATGCCTAAGCACAGGGATTAATAAAGTAGATCAAATGCCCTTAATAACCTTCCTTATTAAGCACAACTGCACAAGAATTAATAAAGTAGATCAAACTACCTGTGTTCAAAGATGACAATGCTAAAGAGATCAACAAAGCAGCAAAAAAAAGTTACTTCGCCTACAGGATGCATATATGTTCCAAGAGTTATACAAAATGTGTCACAAATCCTGACTGAAAAAAATACCACAGGAATTTTATGAAGAAATCAAACATCAATATGATTTGTATATAAATTTTGATGAAACATTATAGCATATGTAGGTCACCTAAGAGCGTTGAAGCCTAGAGCAAGACAAGACTCCTATGACCCATCAATATATATAATCAGTAGGGGGTGAAAATTTCCAGTCAAACAAAAGGTGAAAATAGAGGGTGACAACATCAATGATCTACTCATGTTTCCTAAAAAAACATTTATCCAGAAAAACTTTCTAGTCAAACAACGGGTGAAAATAAAGGGTGACAACATCAATGATTAATTCAGAAGTTTATCTACACATTTTAGCAAGTTTTTGTAATATTAGCTCTTTTTGGATCAAAATCTCATAACCCCATACAGACTTTGGAACATTTTTAACAAAGATTTTTAGAGCCTCAAAATCCGGTAGAACTAGAATACTAGATTCCATAAATCTTTATCCTATACAAAGATGCTCTAAACTATTTTAGTGAACAGACATTACCCATCAGGCCATCACCCCTTTAAGGTCAGAGACAAGGTCATGATGAACTGTTCCTGCGCTACTGAAATTTTTTAGGAGCCCTTTCACATGAGACACACTGGGATACAATGAAACTGGAAAATTTCTTTCAGTGTCATACTTAAATAAGTAGATAATGAATGGTGGTGGCAGCCACCTGGTGCTAAAAAAGGCCCTTTGCCAAGATGCGTCCTAGGCTGCTAATATTAGGGAGCTTTCCTCTACTCTGCAAATTGAGAATTCCTTTTTGATGCAATGCCTCAGGGAGTTCTATCCCCTATTCCCCTTTGAGCAAGGTTTTTGAATTATAATCTATGTGATGCATAGTTTATTTTAACACATGAATGCTGGTATTCCAAACATGTTAGGAAGAAAATAACAACTCTCTAACTATAGTTAATCATCTACTTCACCCTCTTACTTACAAAACCAGATATTTACTCCTTACAGTATTGGAACCCGTTTAAAAAACCTCTTGAGTGGCTTTTGAAGGTGACTTTTGTTGATGTGGCGGGATACGATAGTAAAACAACTGTGCAAAAATATGCCTTGCAAAACTATCTGAAGGATCATTTCAAAGTCTTTAGATACTTTACTTTAGTGGCTATAATTTTATCTTTACAGTCGAGGCTTACATAGTTAACCCTCCATAAGTTAGGTGCTTATATATACTTTTTTCCAACTGTTTGTTGACTCCCAGCTATTTCATCATCCAAGTAATTCGGCATGCCAGCAAAAGAAAAAACATCGTAGAGTGTTATCTAGACAGTTTTTAATACTAAGGGATGAAATACCTACTTTGAGGTGAGTGGGTGAATTATAAGAGCACCAATAGTTAAAGAGGTTAAATCGATTTTTCCAAATGCATGTATTATGTCTTAAACATGATTTGGTTCATGATCCAATAGCTATATATAACTTGTAGTCATGGATAAATGGTTAGCACTGCTTAATCCTAGTCAATGATTATTTTGGTCAAAAAAAATTTATTTGATGATTCGTAAATTCCTCCGTGCATAGGATTGTTGGCTAGTCTCTACTCCTATTATTATTATTTTTTTTTTTGAGAAAGTCTCTACTCCTATTAAGACGATACTGGAATCGTCCAACCAGACTTCGGCCTGCCTCCGACGGATGCCCCCTCGACTCTTTGCGCCGACAGGTGGGACCAGGCTCCCTCTACCAGCTCCCCGCCCGGCTGCCTCGCTCTACGCCGCTCGACCCGCTGCCCTCCCCCACTAGACTCTCTCTGTGCCGCCCGGGCGCCTCTCTCCGACCGTCGTCCCCGGCACTTCCACATCCCGTTGTGTGGAATCGATCCCAGTTCCATTGGTCAACGTCGGGGGCTCAGCGTGCTCTGCATCACCGGCAGCCCCAACCGCATCCTCCACCGCACCATTGGCCTCCAAGGCATCTTGCCTGCCGCAGGAGCTCTGCTGCATGCTTCATGAACCCCACCTGCCACTGGGTGCTTCCGTGTTGTGGCCCTATTTTTTTTTCTTGTGATTTTGGAGTGCCCTGTTTGATCTGGTTGGTTAATGGCCTATTTGCTTGTTCGTAGATTCAGGGAGCGGTGGTTAATCTGGATGACACACATGAGCAGATCGATACAACCATAAACACCTTGCTGTCCGATGAAGCTACCACCGGCTGATCCGATGAGGTATAGGCTGAATCCTCATATTCTGTTGAACAGAGGAATATTAGTGTAGGAAATCAAACTTTATGTTCTTAATTAATGCTTTGTTTGGTGTAATGTTTTGTCAGACTTTTAGGTTGGGTGAATTTTTTGAACGTAATTTAGGTTGGGTGAATGGGTGATGCAAGATGCCCCAAAAAATTACTCTTTTGGGGATGGGTAGATCTCAAATAGTTGCCATTTCAGCCCAAAATTTCCAGGTAAAAGGGCGCAAGGGGCCTTCTTGTTTTCATCAATTATATGGTTGTAGTTGTCCTATTGTAGGGCGTCCTGCTATTAAAAGAAGTTGTTTTGGCTTGTGGGATGTTCTCTGCAATAGATGCATTGCTCTGCGTGATCCAATTCTATGGATCACACCTTTCTAATAAGATTTTTACAGTGAAAATGGCTAAAACTACCTGCAGCTGCAGGTGCAGCTTGGTAAAAAAAAAAAATCCCTTCCACAAGGAGTTTGAAAAAATAATCATAGTTATGGCCTTATGAGTACTTACAGGTTACAACCAGCTAATAATCATAGTTTTGTAATCTTTGCTGCACCTCCACGGCTCCACATTTCCTTTCTATGTTCATAATTACAAAGTTCTTGTCATCGTTTGTTTTTTTATTGAGAAGACCAGGAGGGGTTGTCTCTACTGTTCTCGCTGGTGATTGATTGTTTCTAGCAACGGTTCTAAAGGTGAGCAGAATAGGTGTCCATCGCTATCAGAGAGAAAGAAGTTGACATTTCCTCTGCATTTGCTAAGTAATGCCTCTGTCAGAATGCCATTCTACCGCAATTTTCATCTCTTGAGAATATGTGTCATCAGTACTGCATATTGGACCAACACTGGTGATTTTAGTTAGTGTAGTCCTTACTAATTGTTTTTGTATTGGACATCATATAGAATGAAGCAAGTAGTTGCTATTCTGTCTGTCGAGATTTGGTTTCGTTAAAAACTCTTGCAGCATGCTTTGGTCTCTTTTGCAAGGTATATGTTAGTAAAGGTGAATACTGCACAAGGGAAGGAACAACATGTGCCATGATAATACGTTGTTGGTTCAACTAACACTTCCATTTATTGCTGCTATTCTCACAGTAGCATATTTGTATATGTGAACGTAGTTCCAGTTTACTTTAAGATGTTTTATTGGTCTACATCACATGTTTTTTTTATTGTTTACAATATTTTTGCTGAAATTTACCTACATAATTTTGCAGAAGCAGAACAAAGACACAGGTCATGTGCAGGATATGGTTGAAAATATACTGTGACTCTGAGCTGAGATAGTGAGATTGATGGAATTCTGAATGAGTACGAGCTCTGAAGTGGACTGCAATGACAGTTTCAACTCCAGTGCAAATTTAAGGGCCGTTATAGTGACTTGAACCCACAGTTAGAAAAAGGTTAATTTGCCTGGTTGAGGATCATATGTTGTCTTATATGCATTCTTCTTCAATATAAGCCATGGACGGTTCCTTCCATGCCAAAGGAGGAAAGTCATGGAGTTGCTCATTATGGGCATCCTTTACATCAGATCAATGAAGTAGCATAGACCTTTAGTACAATGTTAGCGATGTTTTTGTGGCACTAAAGGAATATTACAATCCCATTGCCATTGAAGAAATTCTCCACAAAGCTCTTATCAGAAATATATCCCATTGTCCAACTGATTCTAGACAAAGTATCAGTTCAAAAATATATCGTTGTTCAATTGATGAGCAAAGCATAACACATTTTCCTTGGTTGGTTTGCATTAATAATTAATAAACACCCCCATTTGTCACTAATTTCTCTTGAAATTCTTGTCTGTCGTGACAAATGCATGGGCACATACATTAGTTATTATGAAAAAAATTCTGTTAGCTTATTTGACCTCAAGAGTTTTTCTTGGAAAGCATGTGGCAAGAGATGGATAGAAATAAAGCTCATAAAAGATCATAAGTTGGGTAAAGTGCTCATAAAGGCCAAACATCCTGTGAAGATTTATGTTGCTCACAGGCAAACATTATTATTTAGATACACTTTCAAATTTGCTTCAAGCTCACTTAGATATATGGATGGATGAATTTGAGCATTGAATTTTAAGGTTCCCGTAGCAACGCACGGGCAAATGCTGTATATAGATATTTTCAAACAAGTATACTAGGGATTCCCAACAAAGTGTAACATCTTAGGTTGAACTTACATCTAACTATTATTTGTTGCAGTTGTGAAAAGTAACCATTTGATGGCTGAAAGAAATGTAAACATGCATGACTTTTGTGTCCTCCGATTTAATATGTAGATAAATGCTCCTATTGCCTAATCCCTTTAAGCAAATACACAAACTAGACTCCTATATCAGCAGACCATGTATGCTTGATGCCGATGGTGGACGAATGATTACAGTGTCTAGTGTTCCCTCGATAAATTAAATTAAATTTATGTTAAAAAGAGAGAGAGGACAAAATAAGAATGCAATCAATCTGAGGGGTTAGTCAAAACATGATAGCACATAATAACCAAGATTATACTGACAAAAAACTTTGAGAGGCAACAAGGATTTGCACCTGCAAGAGGCCATGCCATTACTCGACCACAAACGGGCGCGCAAGTCCATGGCATGAAAACTCTGCTTCCACCTTCAAGCTCTTGAGCCGAAACGCAATGTGCTGTTGATAAGATGACGAGCTATTGAAGCAGAGTAGCACAATGCCACCAACAATTGCACGGACCTGATCCACACTGTTGCTGCCTAAGGTTAGTGGCACTTGTCGCTCCAACTCCCACATCTGAGCCCCATTGTCCACATGATCATCTCCTAATTTGAAACGCCACACTTGCATTTGTTTGTAGCTCACGCTAAAGTGTTTAAAGACGTGAACTAGGCAGCAGGTGCCATCCTCTGCCTCGCCGACGGCATAAGCTGACCGATAGAACACGCCGGGTGGGAGACTCACATCACAGAATGTCATCCTCTTGGTGTCTAGCGAGAGAAGCGAATTTCCAACGTTGTACTTCCAAAAGATAAGATCGCCCGCGTGCATCGTAGGTGAATACTGTCCACGGTAGATCATGGCCATTTGGTTCCTGGCTGGTATCTTGGCTGTTCCAGCTCCTGTGACGACGCGCCAAGCTCTGGTGCAGGAGTTGTACACCTCCAATCGAGCCAGCTTCTTGCTGTTCCCGTGCTGCAGCGACATGACACTGAACGCGCCAGGCTCGTCGCCGTTCGGGAGCAAGCATAATCTGCGGCCGCGGTGATCCTGGGTTCTGCCTCCGCGTCTTGGCAGCTGGTCAACCGAAGACACGCGGTGAGTCATTGGATCGAACACCCTGAGCGTTCCCGCGTCGGAGAAGAGGAGGAGGCCGCCGCTACAGTCCTCGAGGACGTGCCGGCCGGAGCCTTGGACCTGGATGTGGGTCAAGAAGAAGTCACCGCGGCGGACCATAGCAGCGAGGACGCCGTCCGACTCCGGCGAGTTCAGGGGCACCGGGTGGAAGTAAGGCGCGGTGGAGCCGTGATCATAGGAGGCCACGAAGTGGCCGAGGAGGAGTGGGTAGTCGTGGATGTCGCGGAGGCGGCGGCGGAAGGTCGAGGAGGAGGCGACGCGGATCCAGTGCTCGGAGGCGAAGATGGCGCGGCAGATGGCGGCGGCGGACGGCAGGCGGAGCAGAATGTCTTCCACTACATCGTCGGGAAGCGAGGCAATGGTGGTGAGTTGTGGCCGCGATTCCGTGGTGGAGGTGACCTTGCGCTTCTTCTTGTTGTTCTTCATCATCTTGAAGTTGGAGGCGAGAGACGGAATGCGAATCGGCAAATCTGTTGCGGCGCCGGCGGTGTTGATGGGGGTGGTGAGCGGAGCGGTGACGGTGGTGGACTGGCGGTGGTGCCGTGCGGGGGAAGGGGGAAGGCGGGGAGATGAAGCGTGTCTCGGTCTTCGTCGTCTCGGATAGGCGGACAGTTTGCTATCAAATCAGTCTATTCTGCTTGGATTGCCGTGTGATCGAGACCGGCTATCCGCCCCCGTGCAGAGTCAATCACCAGGCCTTGTTTAGTTCGTCCAAAGGCCTTGTTTAGTTGGTGGGTAAGTTGCAAGTTTTTCAATTTTTTCTCCATCACATCACCATCACATCAATTTTTGGC
>JAKNSH010113329.1:0-13626 GCA_027790015.1 Cymbopogon flexuosus
TATCATCCCAGAACCTTGTTTTTGTTCCATCTTTAATTTTAAAGGAACCAACAGCCAACACCTCATCCAAATGATACTTTAACCACCTTCTGCCACTTGGGAAGTGTTTCCTAGCAATAGCATCAACTTTGGCATTACGCATCTCGGTCCAAATGATACTACTAATGGAGAAGGGCTCACCACCTTCTGCCATCTGTAAAGCACATTCCGATAAATGCTAAGCAGAGAAGTCGCACCAGTTTTCTTTAGATAGATTGTGGCCCTCAAATTGTTGTTAACAATGTAAAAGAAAGGCTTAAGTCCATTTGGTCAAGCCATCGGTCACTCTATCCGCATACATATAGCTAATCTGCATGAGTGTTAATTTTCCATGCATGCCACCATCTCTAGCACGGCCAAGAGTTATAAATATACAAATTTTTTTTGTCCTCGGTTATTATTATTAAGAGTATCAATTAAAAAGGTTCAAAATAAAATAAAATAAAAATCCAACCTATTAGCTACTCCAGCTTCTCACAACAAATTTAGAGGCACAGAAGTATAAACATACATCAGGGAGATTCCATCCTAGCTACCCGAATCTCAAGCACAAGGGGATGCTAAGCCATTCCAGTTCACAGCACTACACATGAGGCACGGAAAAGCTGCTCCAATTCATTTCTTGCTTCAGATATCAAAGTCATCGTCGTACATGCCTCCATCTGAGACAGTGTCATCGAAATCACCCAAATCATCAAAACCAGCATCATCATCTTCAGTGACCAAATCCATATCATCAAACAAATCCACCTCAAAATCAGAGCCAGAGTTAGCTATGCTGCTGACGATGTAAGCCCGATACCTGAAGTCGGAGATGGAGTCATGAGGAAGCTTCAGATCTCTTATCCTAGCACACTTCGATTTCAGCGCATCGTCCATTTGTATGTTGTAGCACTGGCGAATGTCAAGGGATTCAAGGCGAGGGCAACGGTCAAGGATTGCCATGAGTCCATCGTTGGTCAGGTTGTTACCAATCAACTGAAGTTCTTGGAGCCCAGGCATGGTGCTCGCGATCCCTAATGCTTCCGTGTCGTCATCCATGCCCCCGCTGGGTGCAAACTCAATATGAAAAAAAGACCCTCGCGCATTCAACCTGAAGCATTTAAGCTGTGGGCAGGCTCTCCCAGCAGTCTCACACACGCTGCCATACAATGAGCAGAATGTAACATCTAGCTCCTCGAGCTGAGGGAAACCATTAATTGCCTCTGCAAAGCCATGATTAGTGACATGATAGCACAAGCAGAGATGGAGGCTCTTCAATGAGGGGGCCCTGCATGCAGAGGGTGTAAATATGGATGAGTTTAGCTTTAGTCAATCCAAATAATCAGGTGTCAGACCCAAGCTGATTTCTAAGAACATAACAGGGGGAATAAAAACTTGTGCTATGACTTCAGTAAATCAATGCCAGTTCTTCAATCAATCAACAACAATATATCGAAAATCATCTAAACCCAATTAGGAGGCAAAATCCAACACGCAATCCAGTGTCAAATTAATGGTTGACATTATACAAACAATCTACGTATAACATCTCGCTAAAGGATTGAAACAACACAAGGATAACGAACCACTGTAAAACACCTCTAACAGTGATAAGCATGACCTCAGCAATGAGAACTCAAACTTGGTGAAACTGATAACTGTTGTCGATCAAAGTTGGTACCAGGTCCAAAAAAAGTAGTCAATGCAGCAGCACAAAAAAATTATAGGTGAGCTAGATCAATTTGTGGAACTTGAAGCAAAAAGTTGCACATAGAAAACACTAACAAACAAACAAAAATAAAATATCAATTCTGACTAAGAAGTCATTTACAAGCATTGGATAATTACACAACGCTAAACAACACAAGTAATTTCAAGTAGAAGAAAGAAAACAATCACAGATGATGGTAATAATTTGGCACCAGACACTTCAATTATATGAAGATCTTTTCCTTTTGTAGCTATATAAGCTGAATCTAGCTCTAGTAAATGATTTTAGACTAATATCAAGCTGCATGGCACAATCAAATTTGTCGAGTCAACACCCAAAATCAAGCTATTATTACGAATATGCAGCAGGAGGAAAAGGAACTGAGTTTACTCGGATGAAGGCATGGATGTACATCCAGACCACCAAGTTGAAGTCCTTGTCGATGCAAATTTGGATTCCTATTTCTTCATAAATAAAAAGGCACCTAGATCCTCCTAGGTTGGTCAAGTTTTAAACATATGTCGCAGGTAATAATTTAATTTTCTTCCTCAAATACCAGTTCTTTAAGAAATCAGATAATAGGGTGAAAAATATGCAAGCTGCCAGATACTCTGAACATCAGCGACCAATTGTTATGTAGTGTGGGGCAGGCACTATTCGTGTCAGGTCAAGAACAGCACAATAACAACAATGACGATAATGGCATGGCAGCGTGCATGGAAACTACGGTTAGAGTCTGTTAGGACTTAGGAACTTGATTGGTTTGTTAGTTGAGTTTCTCAGATTGCTTCAAGTTGTTGGTGATTGGAATTGGATTGATAATGCTCAGAACTATAGGAGGTTGTTGGGGCTGGGTGCTAATATAAACCTAGTTGTAATCATGAACTTAAGCAAAGAGGAACAGCCTCACCCCAGCACCCGCGTAGTCACTAGTCAGGACTCAGGGTCCACCTCTTGCTGCCCACAACACGAATGTTTTTTCTCAAGAATGCATGAAACAGGGTTACTAAAAAATAAAGATCAGTGAAGTCTGCGACAAGATAGTTTGCCATTCACCAAAGGTGACAAAGACATAAGAATAAATTGCAGAAAAGTTCAACACCTAGCAATGTTTGAAGATATTCAATTTCTATATGCTACTATCAAACAGCACATGAATATTGTGGTCTAATCCCAGAAATCCTGCTCTTGGCCTTGGCTATATGCCCAAAGGATCTGCTTGCAACTGACTCACAGTTCCTTTGGAGCACCGAGCCAAGTCTAACATCTGGAGTTCTAGACAAAATCTAGCTAAGGCCAAATGCTACAGAAAAGCCACATATAAGGACAAAATCTAGCTAAGTCAATATGGAAAAAGTTCAAGGACTAGAGACAAATGCTACAGAAAAGCCACATATAAGATGTATGCTTTTAAAAGTTGCATTTTTCCATACAATAAAATTGCTTTGTCCTCAAAAAGGATCATAAGGATAAGAAATCATTATCAGACTTGTACATTTTTTTTTCTGCAAGTGAAAAAGGTGGTACATTCAGATCTCTTGTATCGACCTTAAACTGATTAACCTACTCACAGCATGTCATGTTATCCTAAGTAACTAAATCCTGTACACAAATAGGCAGGTGAAGGAAGACTGACACTCTACTCTAAATTTAGCTTGAGGTGGAATCATACATTTAGCTAAGAATGCTCTAAGAAATGCAGAAAGATTAAACATTTTCTGCTGAAAATGTAGCTTGAGGTGGAATAGTACATGTATTTAGCTAAGAATGCTCTAAATAAATGCTGAAAGATTAAACATTTCCTCAAAATTGGATGCGGTAATCATGCACAGCAAGTACCAACCACGAATTAGCTAGAGCGTCAACTACAAGAGAAAGGTTTTTGATAGAAACCATGGACCCTACTAGTTAGTTCACGAACTGTTAATTCTTCCTCTGAGACACAATTTTGAAAGACATAAATTTCCACGTCAAATATATTCAATTTCTGTATGCTACTATCAAACAGCACATGAATATTGTAGTCTAATCACAGAAATCCTGCTCTTGACCTTGGCTATATGCCCAAAGGACCTCTGCTCTAAATGTAGCTTGAGGTGGAATCATATGCTTAGCTAAGAATGCTCTAAAGAAATGCCGAAAGATTGATCATTTCCTCAGTGTTCTTCTGCTCTAAATGTAGCTTGAGGCAGAATCGCACGTTTAGCTAAGAATGCTCTAAAAATGTATATAAAGACCAAACATTTCCTCAAAATTGGATGAATTAATCATGCACAGCGAGTACCAACCACGAATTAGCTAGAGCCTGCGTCTCCATCCATCATTTAATAACAATAAAAAGAAAAGCAAACAGAGTCAGTAAATCTTCCCAAACCTCTGAGAGATGTATCGTAGGAGCTCGTCGTTAACGAAGGCCTCAGCCCAGAACGCCTCCATGGTGCCGGCGGACCGATCAACCGCGGCGCGCGCCATGGCCTCGACCTCCTCAGCCTGGAGCTGGTCCCCCTGGTAGGTCATGTCGACGCGGCGCCACAGCGTGGGGTCGGACGCCGCGAGGCGGCGCCACGCGCGGCACACCAGCCCGGCCCCGAGCAGGATCTCCGCCACGTCCAGCTTCCCGAACACAGCCGCCAGCGCGTCCGACGGCATCTCCGCCCAGTCTCGCGCCTCTTCCTCCTCTTTCTCCTCCGCCGCCGCCGCCGCGGCAGGCGGCGAGGACATCGGGGTAGGGTTGGTTAGGGTCACTGGCGGAGCCAAGGGGGGGCTGGCAGGGGCCATGGCCCCCCCTAAGCACAGTGATTTTCATTAAGCACCCATAGAAAATCCATTTGTATAAGTAAAAAAAAATTCTTATTTCACTCTATTTTAATGATAAAATAGGCTAAAATTTAATTTGAATAGACTAAATACCTATAAAAAATTTAATAACATGTATATAGAACATATTTAGCTTGTTTTTAAGATGATATCGTATTGTCCGACCCCCCTTATTTAAAAATTCTGGCTCCGCCACTGGTTAGGGTTCGCCGGCGGAAGAGGGATCGCCGGGAGTGAGTAGGTGACGAGTGGAGATGGTACTGCTTTTTTTTTTTTTTTTTTCCTTTCCTTTTTAGCTTTTATTAGAGAAGTGGTTGTCTTTTTTTTCTTGAGCACGGTGTTGGGCCACATATGGGCTTGCAAGTAGAGCGGCCCACTTTAGCAGCCCGCTGGGCCGGCCCGCTCTGTCAACCTGCAGAATCCAGCAGGCCAGCCCATTTATTTAGAATGGGAAAGTTAATTAATTAATACTATTTGGACTCCCCCCTAAATAAAAAAAAATTGGAATTCATTTCAGGCTACTGTTGTCAGTAGGAAACAACGAATGCCTTGATATTGTTGTCTCCTTTTTTTTTCCTAAATAGTATAAGGGACATTTTGTTTTCACCAAAGTCACCAGAGGAAATTCCGGCTTATTTTTTAAATATTTCTTTTTTTCTTTTTTGCAAATTTGTTTAAAATTCGCCCTGCGAGCCCTACAAATATTGCTATGCAGTTGGAACTAGCCCTGAGATTTGCCATATGCGTCATCAGTGCAAAAAGAAAAAAAATGACAAATCTCGAGTTTTAAGACATCGAGTGATGGATAACGTGTCGTGAAGGGGAAAAACAAGAATCGGCTGTGTTGTGTACTCGGCCAGTTCGTGGCTGCATACGTCATGCTGGCGGCAGCTTGGTGTCAGAGAGCATAGGACGACGACGACGACTTGACAATTTCAATTTCAGGCTTTCAGTACGCTATAGATTAATTATTCCTAGGCGAAATTATTTATAGTACTAGCTAGTGAGGCCCGCCCACAAAACAAGGTTCCACATCAGCTAAGCTATCTTCATTAACAACCATCGCAATTTCAGTTTGTTAGCTCGGCCGACACGATCATGATTCAAATCCTGCCAACTATATTCTATATATATATATTCTATCATTATCTAAAAAAACAAGTCGTTGTTGATTCATTCATACTCGCTCGCGGTCGTCGTTCCTCCGTCCCCAGGAGAGAGCGTCCTTGTAGAATTCGCGCAGATTAAACTTTTTTAAATTTGACTAGATTTGTAGAAAAAACATTCGCAACATTTGTATATATAGATACATTTACTGTGAAAGTATATTCTATATATTCAATAATCATCATTGAATATATTTTTGTAGTAAACTTATTCAATGATTCATCAGTTCACAAAAAAGAATGATTCATCTAATGATTCTAATTAGGCACTATAAATACTAATGTTTTCGTGTATATATTTGGTTCAAGTCAAAAATGTTTGATTTCGCAAGACATGAGAATGATATTATTTATGCAACAAAGGGATTACATATCTGCAGTACCTCGCTTTGTACCAAAAATATGTACTTCTCATTTCAAAAATATTGTTATTGATGTTTACAGACCAAGGAGTATAATTCACAACCTACCTGTTGGGCATATATATAGCAGCACTAAGTGCATATACAGGCGCCAATTTTTCCCTTTTTCTAGGAGATGAATAATAACCATTAGATCACAATCCAACATTTCCATCTCAAGTACTACTATTCTTCTTCCACCTCCGTGTTTCTTCTTAGAAGCAGTCCGCGCTCCCAAAGTCCCGATGCCCGTTCCCCTGCCAACTACTAGCCACCTCCCATCCTGATGGCGTCCTTACGCAGAGCCCACCTCAACTGCCCCTTGTTGCACTATCCAACATTGTCGGCCCGTCCCCATGGCTCATTGTCCCACCCTAGGCCAACTATCGTCCTCCACAACCCAATGAACGGTGGCGTCCCGCCTCCTTGCCGGTCTGCACAACGCCTCCGTCCTCCCACTAGCTGGCATAGCTCCCCCTGAAGCCCTTTTTCTAAGCCCGTCGAAAGCACCGACCCTCCCAAACCCCCGAATAGGGATGAAAATCACAACCGTAGGTGTGGGCGCCGCACTTGTTAGTCCGAATGTCGTTATGACATTGCACCCCTGAGGGTTTCACTACTAAGAGCCGATGTAGCCAAATATCACGGGCGTCATGTCGTCGAGCGTGGGTTTCTACTCTACCGTGTCCACCGGCACCAAACCTGACCCGTTGCCATCTCCACCCCCTGAATGCTTCGTTGGTGAGGAAAATGGAGTCTGAAATCGTAGATGTAGTATAGGACAAGTGTATACGGTAAAAATCATGGATCTTTTATTTCATTCATTCATCCGAATTGCTACAAGTGCATATATAAAGAAAAGCTTAGCCCATTTTTGGGCAGCTGGGCAGGGTTATACGGTGTCGACATATACACACACATTCAAGTAGGACGGATTTACATACGTGTACAACAACGCTAGTTGTGAAATTTTGAATAAAAAGAAAGAAGCAAATTACACGCGATTTCGAGTCCATTCGGTTCGTTATGAGAAATTCCAAACTTGCAAGCATGCATGGAAATTATGTGATTCCGGCCGGCCAGCGTACGTACGTATCACTAGCACATCGGGCGGATCATTCTGAGGGGTGGTTCATCTGCTCCTGGAACTCGCTCAGGTGCTGCTCCTGAACGCACATGGTCATGATGCGTGCGCCGGGCTTGGGCGCCGGCGGCGCTCCGATGATGGCGACGGCCATGAACGGCGCATACGAGAACGGCACGACGTGCGTCGGCGTGCCCCAGCCGTAGTCAGTCTCGAGGAACCCGAGCCTCGTCCAGTCGGAGACGAAGAGGGAGTCGTAGGTGAAGCTGAGCTCGTAGGGGTCCCGATCGAACCCGCCGACCGCCCAGCGCGCGAAGTCGGCGGCGAGCTTGGCCTTGGCGTCGCGGATGGCGCGCACCACCTCCACCACGTCGGCCGCCGCCACCTCCCCGTTGGGCCGCGTCGCCTTCACCGTGTAGAAGCAGTTGCCGTAGAACCCCGCCGTCGACGGCAGCAGGTGGCGGGTGTTGGCGAAGAAGGAGACGTCGACGGGGGCGGCGGCGTCGGCGAGCCGGAGAGCTCGGACGCGGGCCTGCCAGATCCGCGCCACGCACACGTCGAACCCCGAGCAGCGCTGGCCCGTGGACTCGAGGTACCGGGACTTGACCTTGGCGATGTGGTCCGGGGACACGTCCGTCGTGAAGTAGCGGAGGTTGAGGTCGTCGAAGCGCGGCGGCGGCGCCGGCATCGGCGGCGGGTTCGGGATCACGTCGCGCGCCCAGATCGGGGTGACGTGGGGCTTGGTGATGCCGCCGCGGGCGTAGTCCGCCACCGCGTTGATGAACTGCCCGGCGCCGAGCCCGTCGGCGATGGTGTGCACCGAGATGAGGCCCACCACGAAGCCGCCGCATGTGAACTCCGTCACCTGCAATCACGTATGTACGTGTGTGTTACACATGATGCGTATAGTAGATACATGGAGTGCATGCATGAATGAATGAAGCAAATTACGGTATACTTGTAACTTTTTTTTTTGAACTTTATATATACTGTATAGTAACTTGTAAGGGCTGATAACAATGATTAAGTGAGATGAAAATAATTAACTAGTCGTAGAGTTAGTTAGGCACACTATATATGTCATGTTGCAGTAAGTACAGGATGATGAAGCAAACGACGACGACGTGTCAACGACGTAAAGAATATATAATATGTGATGATTAATCTATGGGAGGTTAAAATTGGTAGCAAGAGATAAGGGTAGGTGCAGTGAGTCGTCGTGGCTGCTGTCACTCGACTAGAAAGCTACGTGACCGATGGAGGCACTTGACCTGCATGCATGCGCCCAACACATGCACTCCAAATAGCCTTTTCACCCCGGCCAGCGGCCTGTGGTACGTTATTATCCACACAGATGTTACATATGCTATATAGTACTGTACCCCAGAGACTTTTTCTTTTTGACGCGCTAACATCTTACCAACACCACGATGAGTAACTAGTGGATCGGATGCACTACTGCTCCACTAGCTAGATTTACTTGGAGATTCTACCTAATTTTCTCAGCTTTTTTCTGGACACTGAAGATCGATATATTATTCATGCACTTTTCACGCATGATGCAACATATCTTAGATCTATATATATAAATATAAAATAAGAATAAATACTTATTGAATCTCCAGGTTGTTGCTTTAGTTATCCATACGATTGATTTGTTGAATGGAGTACAGGTACGTCACACAGATGGCCCATGCATGCTGAAACTAATCATGCATGATTAATCCAATGCAACTTGAGACGGCAAAAAGATATGCGTGACGATTATATATAATATATAGCCGTACGTGTACTCTCTCTTCGGCGGGCCGGCCGGGTTGGAGCTTGTTGTGGTGCCTAGTCATTTGCTAGCCTAATATATTCATGCATGTTGAGAAAAGCTAGCTAGCTGCATGCCATTGCCCATTAGCACAAATCATTTTTGCAATCTCATTTGCTTGTTATTTAATTTGCGTGGCTGGTACAGTGATGATGAGTATTAGTATTTCGTAAGTGTGTCCAAATAAACATCGTCATCACTTTGTTACTTATTTTGGCTCTGCGTGCCGTGAGTGTATATATATTATAGTAATTTAGTATATTTGGCAACGGTACTACCGGTCCCTTAACTTTTCCTTTATTTGACGTGATATAATTGTTCATTATATATAGCACACCACACGGGAAAGAAGAGTTAAACTAGCTAGAGGTTAATAACGACCTTCCAACCTTCCGATAGCTACGTAAACCAACATATACATGCATATATATATAATACCAGGATTAGATGGATGACGATACGCATGAAGTAAACATTACGTATGGGGATCATGTCATGCATGCGTACGTTCTCTGATCCGGTCCACTCTTGATGATGATTATATATATAGCGTACTGTTTATTTGTACTATATATATCTTTTTCCGACCGGCCGGGTTACACTGTTTATTTGTACTATATATATCTTTTTCCGACTGGCCGGGTTACACGGGGGCTAGTTTAATTTAGAAATGGATGGCTAGCTCTAGTTAGCTCGACCTCACGCATGCGTCATGCACTGTTGTGGTGGTAGGCATGCAGGTAGGTACGTTGTTGGTGCACTCCTGTACGCCGTACGTCCTGATGGAACTTATTCTGAGATTATTGAGATTATATTGTGTGGCTTAAATAAATTATGCAAGACAAGATGATGGGGATCAAAGCTGGCCGGCCGCGAGCTGGCTTGCAGATACCAATCTTGATGCTCCGGAGCGTCTTGACGACCGATTTTTGTTTTTTTTGTTTTGGCGATCGATCTTCAGCGATCTTCTTTGTTTAAACAAAAATATATGTACTATTAATTTATGCTCCGTCTTATTAGAGCGAGCATCAGTGGAGACCCGATCCGATCCTATTAAGGCGCATGCAAACATGCATGTTGCTCACCCACTACATACTGGGTTTTACTGCAGTTGTCTTTACTTTCATTGTGCGTATATATACATGTTTAGTATATACTATATGTCTATATATATCAGTGTCAGTACTGGTAGCCGGCCATTGTTGTACGTACGTGTGGTCGTACATACGCATCTTGGTGCTAGATCATGGTCATCAGTCACTCTGCACCTTCACCTACTACCGATGGAATGGAATAGCTTGGCTAGCGACACGCAGGGACAACGAGAGCAAGTACGCCCCGGCGCCGTCCGATCAGGATCAGGCGGTCGTCAGAGCAACAACAAAACCTAAACCCTAGTACTGATCGACGCCTACCGAACCACTACTCACTCCTTGTTACGTTACTACACCATTTAATTAGTTGCTTAATTGTGCATGACGATGACCACCGTAGCCAAACGGCAAGAAAAGAGAGATTTCTATTTTTAGAAAACTAGCTTGGTAATTTCATTGCACCACGTATATACCACACGTAGCCGTAGCCGGTACATACCGTTTCAACCACAATCTTTATATCAGATCTATGAGACTAACAGCGATATTTATTTATGACCTTTTCTATTATATTTTTTAGTACTGAATCGAATATAATCTGTCAGATTTCTATATGCATGGCCCCAAAGTTCTTTTTTTTGAAACTCCATGGCCCCAAAGTTTCTTAGCTTGCAAAGGTTCCTTCTCTTTTCCTTGACTCTTAACTTTTCTCAGTGTCATTCGCTAATTAACTTTCTTTTCGATCACTCTAGCAGATTACTAATCATGCTTCTCATTACTAATTCGGCTTGCTACGCAATGGTTCTTTTTATTTTTTTATATATTTTTACATGCAAAACAAAACTATTGCATCATGAAACTACTACTCCTAGCTAGATAGTGCAGTGGTTAACTTTACTAAGTACTTGCTTTGCTCATACATACAAAACGAGTCAACGACATATATACATACCTGCATCATGAGCGGCATGTCGAGCGGGTTGACGTCGGGCTTGGGCTCCGGAAGCAGCTCCTCCTTGGGGATGGCCATGGGGTGGTCCAGGTGCCGGACCTCCTCCAGGGAGCACGCCGCCGACGCCTCAATGAACCAGGCGCCCTCGCCGGTGCACGCCACCCGGACCTCGCCGTCCTCCACCACGAACCGCCCCGCGAACGGGTAGTAGTCCACCAGCGCCTTCCCCAGCGCCTCCCGCACCGCCTTCGCCGGCGATGCCGCCTTCGTCTCGCCGCTGCCGGCGAACACGTGCAGCGACCGCACCAGGTGGCGCAGCCCCGCCACGCGGTCAATCACCGACAGCCTCAGCGTCTCCCGCGGCGTCGCCGACGACGGCGCCACCAGCGACCTGCTCGTCCTCGTCACCGGGAACGGCAGTACGGCGGTGTCATCGATGGTGCCCATACTTCTTGCTACCTAGCTCGATCACCACTTTGCTCTAGCTGCTAATAGCTAGCACACCTTCTTTTCCTTTTTGGAGAGAGTGCGTGTGTGTGTGCTCATGGTGGAACGTGTTGAGATATGGCACGAGTATATATAGGCGGTCCAACCCAAGAGGACGAAGTCTCTAATGGCCACAAATCACGGTGAATATACACATATTAGAGACTACAGATATTATATATATATACATACATATATAAGTTTCTTGGCCGAGTCTCTATTACATCAGAGGTACTACAAGTTCTGGTAGTAGGTGGAGGAGGAGGATGGGGATGGCCCAACGGGCACTACTGATGGTACAGCGGACGGCTCCGATCTTCAGAACCACAATCCACTCGACGGGAAGAAGAACGACAGAGAACGTCGTCGCACTATGTGTTTGTTTGTCCACGCGAGCATTTGTCGTCAGATCAGAAATTTCAAACACGGTTTGTGTACTAGATTGAATTGTGAATTTTGATGTAGCTATACATGAGGATTGACCTTCAAAAACTAAACATGAGGATATACTATATCATCGCCGCAGTAGGTGGCAGCTGACGTACTATTACAAGTTAATTCGGGAGAACAGTGCCTCCAAGTATCTTTGGCTGGCTGCTACTCGTCTAAGACTGAATCCAAACACGGGAGAATTTACTCAGTAAGCACTGCATTGACTCAAACCTAAGTGAATTATGTGGCGGAGCGATGAAAACGGACGGAAGCGGTCGGAAAAACCCCATTTCTACTTCAATTTCTATATTTGTTGGCGGAAACGAGATCGGGTTCAGAAAAATGCGGTTTTGGGAATGGAATAATCGGGATATTCGGCTGCTCGGAAACGAACTAGTAAAGCCGGACATTCAACGGAAACGGACGGAAGCTGGAAACTTAGGTCGGAATACCGCACATCTTTATACTCACATTCCCAATCACACGTCTTTAACGATGAAAAACATGTACAAATTCAGATATTCAAATGCAAATGAAAATAGTTTAGAATTTTCTGTGGTAGAGGGTGGATAAGGAGGTCTTCTTAGATGGGCCAGTGTTGGGCCTCTACGAGTTGGGGCTTGGGACAAATATAATGTCAGGCCTGCCTAAATTCTGGGTAAAATGTGGCAAAAATACGAAAAAATTCTGATGAAATACGGAATTCCGCAAATACTGGCGGAAAAACATTATTTCTACTTCCGTCTGCGTTTCGGCGACTTCCGACCCGGATTTCGACGGTTCGGACGGATCAAATATAGAAACACAAAATACGAAAACGAACGGGTCAAATGTAGAAATACAGACGGTTTGGACCGGGAAAATTTTTGTCCATTTTCAACGCTATGTGGCGCTCACGTTGAAGGCATGTACATCTCATTTTATTGCCGGTTGCGCCTTTCCGGTTGGCTTATGGCACTGGGTCGATGTGCAAATTGAAGAAGAAGAAGATGTTGCTCGATCTTTTTCATGTTTGACCGCCGTCCACCATCCTTGCTACCCACTCCAATGCCTTTCTTCTACATTTGTTGTTGGCATATCTGGAAGCACAGACACAATGTTGTGTTTTGTTCCCTGCCTCCTTGCTACACTCGCCTCTTCGCGGGGTGTCACGAAGATCTCTGAGCTTTGGGCATGCATAGGTTGCCCCCATCAGATAGACAAGTTGTTGAAGCTTGGTCTTTGTTGTTCTCCTCCCTGCCCCCTACTAATATCCCATAAATGACATGTAACAAACTAAAGGTGGGAATGCTCCCTCCATGGCTGGGGCGGTGGACGAGGCAGAGGCAGCGGCCGACAGATGTTTCAGTTAGGGTTAGTGTTCCAGCGTGCTCTCTCTTCCTCCCTATTTTCCTCCCCGACTATAGATTTCGGATGGCCGGCCTGGCGGCGGCCGTAGACACGGCGGTGGTGGCGGGTAGGCTGGCATTGAGTGAGGCAGCGGCGGCGGAGCCGAGCTAGACGGGGTAGGACAACCGGTTGGGTATGGGTAGGCGGCGGAGGCGAACGCTAGCGAACAGTCCACAGGCGTTGAAGTTAGGGTGGGCGGGCTCGTCCGGGCGGGGGTGGTTGGTGGGCGGCCTGGAGATGGTGCAGGCGGTGGG
>JAKNSH010113358.1:0-13509 GCA_027790015.1 Cymbopogon flexuosus
CGGTGCCTGGTGCCTGCTCTCGCACGCGCACGCCGACAGCGCGCGGCAAACAACTCGAACGCACACGCCGGCGGCTGCTGCTCGCCCTCGTGGCGGCGGCGGCGGCTCGCACGCGCGCGCACGCCCGGGTGGCCGAGGACGGCAGGCGCAGAAGACCGTCAGGATCACCGGCAGACAGATGAGCTCGCATGGCGCACGCGTGGGTGGCCGGAGTACCGGACGGAGTAGCAGCAGACGAGCCGGGGCTAGCCAGGCCGTGCTCTTACCTCGCGCACGCCGCGCCACGTTGTGGAGGGCACGCCGTGCTCTCAGTCCTCTCACTAGGTTGCCGGCGGTAGGCAAACTCACCACTCGACGCCGCATCACCGACCTGCACGTGTGTAGACTGACAAGCGGCCCCGTCGTGCCTTGAGAGAACTTGGCGCTCACCACACTCGACGACACATCACCGACCTGCGCGTGCTGTTGCTTGACAGGACGGCGAGGAGGACGCGGCGACATGCACGTCGATTTGCCCGTGGCAGCGCTCGAAGTGGGCATCGGGGTACTCGCGCACTGGCGACCAGCTGATGATGGGTAGCGACGCACGAGAGGAGCGACGGTCGTTGGGGAAAGAGAGGATGGACAGCATGTCCCCAGGTTGCCACTATGGCATGGCCACATCAGATGCTAGCGCTGACATGGAAGGTTGTGGACCTTTGGTGCGCGGCGGCAGAAGATAGGGACCTAGATAGTCGTTTTCTTAGTGAGGATCTAGATGGGAACGCCTCAATAGTTTGAGGACCCGGCGTGTATTTTACTCTCAGTCAATCATAACAAAGTTTGAAATACAAAACTCTATGCGACTTCCTTTTTAAGATGGAAGGAGTATTTTTCTAAAACTTAGCCAACCACTAAAAATGTCATTATTTCATTATACCACACTAGTGAGTTACAGACCTTTTATACCTTTATAATAATTAATAATTAATTAAAATTTTAGACCAATAGGATCCAAAGAAGCCTAACCCAATGGGCAGTGCCTCCTGCTGTAATCGTAAGGTACAGGCCCAATTGCTTGTGGCCTGCCGCAGTTGGTGACCAAGACGCGCGCTCCTGATTGTGGCCCAATTTACATTACAAGTAGCCTGATCGGCTGAGTTTGCTGCTGCGGCTGCAAATCTTCAGCTAACCAGCACCAAACAGCAGAGTGGTAAAGCGGCACATCAGCTGCACCTCCAGCAGCCCGTTGCTTTGCCGAAAATATAATACAGTTGATCGCTTGCAGATTAATTTGGAGCAATGTAGCAGCCAGCCAAGGAGGGAGGGCGGGAGGCATATGATCGCGTGACATGATTCACTGAGCTTTTTACCCTTTTCGTTTGGAAATGAATAATGATGGAAGGGTGTCTAGCGCAACCGAAAGTACTGTATGATGGACCGGAAGACGCTCAGGTTTATCTTTGCACGCACAAGTCTTCCCCAGATAAGCTAAAACGTCTCCGTCCAGCTCTTCATGAGAAAATAGCTATTATAGGACTCCGTCGCTGACGGCCTATTTTCTATTAGTACTACGGTGAATCTATTTTTCTACGAGAAAAAGTGTACGATTTGATTCGTGACACGCTGATGCAGTTGCCTATGCTATTTGCCGGAGACGAGGAAACATCGAAAAATCTTCACGCGCGCGAGTGGTGTAATCACGGCACTACGGCAGCCACGCGGCCGACGCAGGATCAGAGCCATCTCGACCGCGTCGCCCCTTGGCGAACGGGCGCGCGTCGCGCCACGCCGACGAACCCCCAAAACGGCGAGCGGACGCCGCTCGCTGCTCGCCAAGACGCCAACCCAAGCACCTAAGCTCCGCGATGTCGGTGGCTGTGCTGCGCGGCATGGAGCTACAGCTGCTGGCACGACCCGCGGCGGGCGCTTCGTCCTCCTCCTCCGCCTCCGCGCGAGCCTCGCTACGGCTCCCCGCCCCCGCCCCCGCCGCGGGACCATCCCCCCGTCCCCGTCGGCCCGGGTTCCCTACTCTCCGCGCCGCTGCTGCAGCTGTCGCCGCGGAGCCGGTACGCGCTCCTTCTCGTCGGGTTTACAGGTTGCTTCTGTTGTAGTCAACGGACTGGTTATCTTGCCCGCCACGTGTTTGCGATTATGCTTGGTCCATTAGCACGGTTTCCTTCAGAGTTCAGTGCTGCTGGTAATGGAGATCTTACCTGCAGCCTGGTCCGTTGGATAATCACACCAAAGGCCTGCCCCATTGGATAATCAACTGACAAGTTACATATGAACCTACGCATCTTCCACAATCACCTTGCTCTGCTCTTGGATACATCCAAAACATGGGTAACTTGGGGCCTCTGCCTTGGGAACCAGTTTAGTGGAAAGCAGAGATTATAGTGGTTCCTACTTCTGATTGTAGAGTCGTTTTCTGCCCATGCATGCCTAAGATTATGGTGGCTTTATTAAATTTTGGTAGATGCTGCTTGCATCTGAGAATTTCTCTGGTGTTTGTGATTTTGTGATGTGGGTCAATTGTTTGTTACTATCAAAATGTTTCCTATCAAACCCTGATCTCCATTTCTCTAGGACATTTGGCATTCCTCCCAAACAATATATCTTTATTGTACCAGGCAAACTGAAGATCTAATAATTTTCATGATGCAGTCTTTACAGGAAACGAAAGAGCAGCAGAATAGCATTATGGAAACTGAGGTGTTTGCCTGCCCTGTCTGCTACGAGCCATTGATGAGAAAAGGGCCTCCAGGCATAAACTTGTATGCCCTAGTACATTTCTGCTCATCTTTCCAGCAAATGTTTTCGGCTTGATTGAAATTTATGTTCCTTTTGGATTATGTATGCATGCCGCAGGCCAGCAATTTACAGGTCGGGATTCAAGTGTTCAAAGTGCAACAAGTCATTTACCAGCAAAGACATCTTCTTGGACCTCACTGTAACTTCAGGGACAAAAGAATATACCGAGCAGAAGCCCGCTAGAACTGAGCTGTTCAGGAGTCCGCTTGTCTCATTTCTTTATGAGAGAGGGTGGCGACAAAACTTTAATCGGAGTGGTTTCCCTGGTCTTGATGAAGAGGTGCTTTTCTGCTGGATAACTTTATCTTCGACACCATAGTTTTACTGCACGATGAGTTAGATTAGCCTTTCCTATGATTGAATAATTATTAGAAATGTTGTGCATATTGTTTTTGTGTTGCAACAAAATACTTTTTAAGTCGTCGCAATTCAAAAATTGTTCATCTAGCAAAGATCTTCAACTCTTCACTCTCTTATGCATGTCCCTCTTCGGATTGGCACTGTCAGTTCGAAATGGCTCAAGACTATTTTCAACCTGTTGCTGGTGGTATCCTTCTTGATGTCAGCTGCGGCAGTGGCTTGTTTACTAGGAAGTTTGCAAAATCTGGGACATACTCAGCTGTAATCGCTTTGGACTTCTCTGAGAATATGCTCCGTCAATGCTATGAATTCATTAAGCAAGATGGTACTCTCCTCAATGCGTAAGCTCTCTGTCCTGTTTCTGAATCTTTTTCTCATGTGTGGTGAGCTTTCCCTGTAGCACTGAAGGAGAAGTTTTTGTTGGATCATGGATGCAGATTAACTGGGGATTTGGGGTTGAATTAGGAGCCATAATTCTCCAATCCAGTAGTCACTTCATGCTCAGTATTGAGAAGTCGGGGGAAGGTCAAAGCATTTTCTTGATGCAATAAACCAAGCATATTATCAATGAAATATTAGGGAGGGGGATCACTAATGGTGTTTGTTGGAAGCTATCTTTTTTCTAATTTTAATACCAACGATACTAATATCTATTGTCTAAACACTATAGATTATTGTAATCAACAATGTATCCATCTGTTACTGTATGGCTCCCAATTTCCCCCCAATCGAGCTTTGAACAATATGTATAAGTTAAGAAATAATTGAAGACTTCTGTTATCTTTGTTCCAAAATCAAGCCACACAACCAATGACTATTTTCCTCTTTTGGTTCTGCAGGAATCTAGCACTCGTGAGAGCAGGTATTTCAAGGCTCCCTTTCGCTTCTTGTTCAGTAGATGCCATTCATGCTGGAGCGGCTATCCATTGTTGGCCCTCACCCTCTAATGCGGTACAATTTCTCATTTGCACTTCTGACCTGTGCAGTTGTGCTAATATTTTTTTTATAAAGATTCAGATTTATGTTGTTATACAACATGTAACTGCACCATACCTGCTTATAGTTACATGTGGTGCATAAAAGCTTTTCCTAGTAAACCATAACTTTTCATCTCATAAAGATCTTTCTTGTATGGAGGTGCTGGCTGCTTTGCAACCATGCTCGGCAACGATGACTCATGGCAGTTGTGTACTTTTCCGCGTCGCGTGGGTTGGTCGGCCCTTCGCCCCTTCGTGTGTTTTGACACCACGTTTGGCCACCCTTCTTGTACATAAATTTTCTTTCGTCTTAATTGAGCGGCAGAGCTCCTGCCTTTGTTTAAAAAAAAGGATCTTTCTTGTATTAAACAAAACAACTGATGAAACTGGGATACTTATAAATCATACTCTTACCGTCTGCATTGGGACCGTGCTGAAATTTTAAGTTTTTAACAAAAGTACATAGAAGCGTTAAAGGCCATCATTTGGTATTAAATAGTGATAACATTTTCCCTTTGTGTTTCCAGTATGGCTTCCTTGATTCTATTGATGCTGTTGTCATCTGAATACGACATTGCATCTTGGCCAACTCGATAAATCAGAACTTAAATTGTATCATTAGTGCACCAAAAATATAACAGCAATCCTGCTCTTCCATTCATTATCATGAAATATTTACTGATGTCTACTTATCAGGTAGCTGAAATAAGCCGTGTCCTGAGACCTGGTGGAGTTTTTGTGGGAACCACCTTCTTATCCTCTCCCAGGAACAACCCATTCTCTGTTGAAGCACTAAGGCCACTTAGACAGGTATTTGGCCATCTTTTCCTAGCTACTATTCTCTTTTTTGCTAAGCTTATCTAATTTGTTCTGCCTTTTACCACTTTATGGTGCAGATTGTTGGACCAGTTAACACCAGCTACAACTATTTTACTGAAGGAGAGCTCGAAGACTTGTGCAAATCCTGTGGCCTTATCAACTACAGCAGCAAAGTTCAGAGGTCATTTATAATGTTCTCTGGACAAAAGCCATATTGAAAAATCCTGTCCAAGTCCAAGCTCTTTTGTTTCTTCAGGATTCCTTGTAAAACACATTTAAAAGTATTTGCATATATTTATGCCATATTGTACATAGGTTCCTTAATTTCTGTAGTGTTCCTGAATGTCTTCAGTACAAAAATGCACAAAAAAAATGCATGCTGCAGACTCTTTAAAACATTTTTTAAAATAAAAAGAGAAACATTGTTGCTATACGTTTCTGTGAATCAAAGCATTATACACTCTTTGTTCTTTGCTGGGCTACAGCTTGGAATAATGCTTGAATTCTGTTTGTACGTGCTAATACTGCAAGCCTTCTGTTGCTTGTACGTGCTAATAGTGCAACCGATACAAGTTCGGAGTCCGTCTCTGTTTCTGTAACTGTTCGTCTCTGTTTCTGTAACTGTTCCTCTCGTTTCTCTTGCGCAGATAGATTTTTTAGAGAATCTTGTCATAGAATTACAACAAATTTGGTATTCATGGAATTTTATGAATTTATTATGGGTACTTATGTATCTATTTTTTAAAACTTATTTATGTATCTATATGGAATTGTATAGAACTGGATACTGTATACCAACAACCCACGGTGAGGAGTCTAAAAATCTGGTTAACGGCCCAATTGGGCCTTTCCTTGATAATATGCTCATGGGCTGCCATCGCGCCTGATTTGACACGGTTACCCGATTGCTCTCCATCGTGGGCCGCAATTTTTTTCGGCCCGGCCTGGCCCGCCTCTCGGCGTTCGGCACGCGCCGCCGCTGCAGTCGGCGCCCCAGCCCCTCCCTGCCCTCCGCTTTGCTCCCCATCTAGGACCCCCACGACCCTCCTCTCCGCCCGTCCGCCACCGCCATCGCCATCGCCGCGCCGCGCCGCGTCGCGCCACTCCGTTTCTCTCATCGTCGCCGGAAACGAAGCAGGACGCCCCCGCTACGCCGCTGATCTTGCGCAAGCAGTCCGCTGACACAGTTCCCTACGTGGCGAAAATCCTGCGGAGACCTGGCGGAAATCGCCCGGTCTTCCCCGCCTCTGCCTCGGGCTCGCCCTTTAGGCTACACCTTGGGAATTTTTCTTCACTGAATCCAATCCAGCACTGAGATTCTAGATTCCGCGAGGTGCGGTGCCGATTTGGGGCCTGAGGGTGCGGCGGCCTAGGGTTTGAAGCTACTGGTGCCGTCGCGGCCCGGGGAGGTGGTAGAGGACAGCGGCAGCTGCAGCCATGAGCGACGGCGAGCTCCGTGAAGAGGACAACCCGACCAACAGTGCCGCAGGTGAGCTCGACGATATTCAGGACTTCATCACAGCCACCTTATGCTTTTGGTTGGGTGTTGGTGGAAGAGCTGATGGGCGGCCCCTAGGGTTGTCAAATAGCTGGGTTCATGTGTTGGGTGTGCTATGTTAACTAGTGTATTTGCTGGGCTTTGTACAACGGATTGTGGTGCCTGTTTACAATGGGATTTGATAAGCCGATGACATGCTGTCTGGTGCTATATAGAATTGGATGTTCTTTATTTGTTTGTGGAGATTTTAGTTGCGTGAGCTACATGCACCCATGTAAGATGAGTTGGTTGACATGCTGATCTGCTATGGGCTTGTAATTGTGAAGTTGCAATCTTTATTGTCAGCTGTGAGAATCATAAAACTGCAAAAATGATGTTGACTATGAAGTTGATCCTCTGTAGGGTGAACTGTTCCATGATGATCTTCTGTATTTTATGTGATGTCTTGAAACTTAATTTTTATGAAATGGTTGTTGAAACTAGCATTGAGATTCTCTGATGCTGCATCTTTTAAATACTGAAAACATGTAACCCTCTATTTTGGAATGCATAGTGTCATCATTAACCCTCAGATTCTTAGTTTTCCTAACAATTTCCTGAGGTTGCTCCAAAACTGGATTTATTTGAAGCTAAGTACAATTGATGAAATGTTGGTTGAAACTAGCAATGGGTTTCTTTGAATAACCTCATCTTATTTATTAGTGATTACTGTTGCCATCCTTGTATATAGATGACGATGACGATGAGGATTATGAGGAGCCTGGTGGAGGAAATCACTTCTTGGGGTTTATGTTTGGCAATGTAGATGATTCTGGTGACTTAGATGCTGACTATCTTGATGAGGTACAGACTTCTAATATCTGATTTTGTTGTCATGCAAATGTCCTGTTTTTTGTTGTTTTGATCATTTTATTGCACGTGTCTGCCTCTAGCAGATGACATGTATCTCCCGTTGAGTCTTTGGGTTAGTTGCACAGCCTTAGGGTACTTTTGTTTGTTTTCCCGTTGAGTCTTTGCAGGAAACAAAGTCACTATTTAGTTATGTTTATAATGTAATTTGGATGTTGCATTTCTTTATTACTTCTATTTTTTTTTAATTCAGGATGCAAAGGAACACCTTTTTGCACTGGCAGATAAGCTTGGTCCATCTCTCAAAGACATTGACGTATGTTATCTTATGCACATAGTTAATTTTACTTACCTATTTCATTACCAAATAAGTTAATACTATATGTTGTTTGCTAATTAGCTAATCAAGTCTTCTCCAGCACCAACTGATCCTTCTGAACAAGGTTAGTGACATATTACTGTTTCCATATAAGCTGCACCTACAGTTTTTTGAGTCATTCATCAAACCAACTTTGCCTTTGCTTAGAAAGGCTTTATTCTTCTTTTCCGTGTCAAACTATGCACATAATTGATAACTTTTTGCTATGTAGACTATGATGAGAAGGCAGAAGATGCTGTTGATTATGAAGACATTGATGAAGAATATGATGGACCTGAAGTTGAAGCAACTACGGAGGAAGACAATGTGTTGTCAAAAAAGGATTACTTCTCTTCATCTACAGTATATGCATCGGTCAATAATACAGTTTCAGTGTTTGACGATGAGAATTACGATGAGGAAGAAGAACCACCCAATGATAATGAACCTCCTGGTGACAGTGCTGCCCAAAATTTATCTTCAGGTGATACTGGTACGTGCCTAATGTTTTCAAGTTCCATTTATGTTAGTTTTCATTCCATTTCTTTCTATTTTCTGGTTCCCATGCTACCCCTGTTATTTATTCCTTCCATCTAGTCTAGTGATTAAACATTTGTAGCTTGGCACCTCCTTTTTGGTCTGCAACTGTATTTGTCTTCATATTTGCATGTCCAACTTCCCCCTTCTGCTGGCTTGGGCAAGCGTTGGTGGTAGCGACAAGTCTCTTGCAGTCTAACTCTAATAAAACCTGAACAGATTTGAACATCCTTTTCACCTTTTTCTTTTGTGATCGACTCTAGTTTGGCATAAACTTCACTTTTGAATATTGAAGATGAAAACTTGTGAGAATGTTATGCAACCTTTTTGTTCAAGCACACTTGATTTAATTACCGAGCACATGTTATAAAATAAATAGAGAATTCCTTTGTTTTTCTTGAAACAACTAGAGCATTCATCTGTCAGCACTAACACATTGAATTTCAATCCTTTTATCTATTAATATTTTTATAGCTAACTGACTTGGTTCTCATTTCTCATAATGTTTTTGGATGTAGTTTCTATCGAGCAGGCAGATATGGCAACCTCAAGTGATAACCTTGCCATGGAAAAGATTGACTCATTATCACATCCAGAAGAAAGCATGGACTTTGAATATGAAGATTTGGAGGTATATGAAGCCTGAACCTAGAAATTAACATTGCATTGTCCTGTATCATATTCATATTATAGCACTTTTCTTATTCATCTCTAATTAAGCAGAATGAAAAGGGCACTGGGGAAGGTCATCTTGAGCCTGAAACTGCGACTTCCCTCCCTGTTTTATGCATAGAGGATGGGAATGCGATCCTGAGGTTCTCTGAAATTTTTGGTATCCAAGAGCCTGTAAGAAAAGTGAAAACAGATCACCACAAACGTCCAGTGAATAAAGGTATTCTGCATGTTGCAGCAAAAAGATCCAAGAAGCACCATCCTTCCCCATGTATGCAAGACCTTGATAGATAGATGGTAGCTGGAGAGTGTTACCTGAAAGCAATGTTTACTGTGAACATAGTTATCCTTACTGCTCATGTGTTCAATTTGAGATGATGAAACTTAACTGCCACTATCTATGTCAACGATTTATACTATCATTTTCAAAATCTGATTTCCAATATATTCTTTCTGTGGACAAGTTTCTGATTTAATGAAACAGTAGTTCTATAGAAATTGGCTCCTGCCTCTTCTGATTAGGCCTAGTCAATATTACAGTGTTTTGCAACTAGGCCAAAAACAAATGCTGCATGCTAGGTCTAATTCGCCTCATCGTTCCGGTTACTGAAAAGATATAGCCTATAAAAGGGCCAACTATATGGAAAGGCGAGCAGATTGTTGGCTTATTTGTTTCAGGTCTTCTAATTGATTGGTGTTAAAAAAATATTAATATGTGAACCTAATCTGCATCTATATGACTTCTAGTTTGATTGTTGACAATTGCTTTATTTTCTGTTGATTTCCACAAAAGGTTGTATTTGATCTTTTGTTTACTGCTGTATGAATGTATATATGTACTTGATTGTCAATAGCTTGTTATCTCAGTTAATCTGGGTCAAGACATTTGAACACATCTAATATCATATTTGTCTTGTTGTAATTACTTCCAGAGCTTCAGATCACAAATGTTGCTGATAATGTTGAAGAAGATGAGGAAATAATTCTCCGGAGCACTATCCAAAATTTCTCAGATTCGAAGCAGATCCAGATGAATGAAGATTTTGTTGAGAGTGACAGTGATGAGTCAATTGCTGATGTCACTTTAAGGCTAAAGGATTCATGTCTTTCAGAACAACCAATGAAAGATGCGCATAAGGATATTCGTACTGTCCAGCTGTCTCCAATTTGTCCTGATTTTTATCCACTTGAGCATGATGATTGGGAAAATAATATCATTTGGAACAATTCACCAGCAACTGATCAGCGGCCTTATGCAAAAGTTTATGAATCTGAAGAGAGTGTTGACACTCATGGTGAAGACCAGGGTAAGGATTATGGCCAGGTCTCCAGGTGTTGTGATGTGCAGAGTAAAAGCAATGGTTCCCCAGTAATTGAAGAGACTTTTGGTTGTACAGAAATGCCTGCTCCAGCTAACTACTGTTCCCCTGAGAAAAGTTATCCTGCACTGACAAATGAAGATAACTTGGATCACATAATGCCAAATAACTTAGATGATTCAGTTAAAATTGACACCGTGATGCATTTAAATAACCTTAGTCTACTGAATAGGGAATTATTAGAAGGATCATGGATGGACAACATAATTTGGGATCCTAATGAGGTTACCCCAAAGCCTAAACTGATCTTTGACCTCAAAGATGATCATATGCTTTTTGAGATCCTAGATGAAAAGAATGTGGATCACCTCCGGTCTCATGCTCGTGCTATGATTGTTAGTCAGTCAACTAAGACTTCAACACCAACAGTTGATAATTTTGACAATCAAGCGAAGACATTGTGTGGCAAATTCAACATCTCCAATGACAAGTTTTATTCAAATAGGAAGACTCCACAGCAAGCTAAATCTCATACTAAAAAACGTGCTTTAATGGGCATAAAGGTGGTGCATTCTGCTCCAGCTCATAAGCTGCAAACCATGAAGCCAGTTTTGAGCAAGTATGAGGCCTCCATCCCTTCCTGCTAAATTCTGATTATGTGCATCCATGATTTCTCATCTTCTATTGTCTTACAAGCCTGTACTCAAATGAATTTGTCATGCTTTCAATTGTTACATTGTTGCTTCATTGACGTGACTAGAAATGCAAGAATAATATTTTTTTAGTAACATATTCATTTTAACTGAATGTTCATTTGCTTTCGAACCTTTATCTATATATACATATCTCTAATCAAGAGAACAACTAAGCAGTGGTTTGTTGTTCCGAGGAAATATTTCTGTAACTGAATATTCTGTAGCCTGCATGGCTGTTTGATGGAGATAGCTATGCCCCTGTTCAAGATAAAGATAAAGTATCAGATGCATGAGTGTATGTATTGGTAAACATATGCACTAACTCGTTTTTGTGCTTGGAGGTGGAAATTCCGCCATCCCTCAGCTTTCCATCTGAATGAATCCTAAGTCTTAAGAAATATGAAGAAGCTCCCACCTCCCACCAAGGCAAAAGATTTAGTTTGTGTATGTTCAGAGACTCTTTGTGCACCTGATATTTGATCTTAACGTAAAAGAAAACTTTCAGAACTTGAGAATGTGATCATAGGTTGTATTTCAAGTCACATTTGGTTAAGTGGAAGCTAAATCTACTGCTTGACGAAAGTGTGATCATAGGTTGTTTTTCAAGTTACATTTTATTCTCAAGTTACATTTCATTGTCATGCTTATGTCACCCACTGCATTTTTATGTTTTTCTTTGTGCATGGGGAACTGCACTATAGTGTTTATTGATTTTTGACCAATTCGTCTCTAATAAGTAACAACTTATCTGATTGTCAACTTTGTGCAGTAAGGAAATTGCAAACTTTCATAGACCAAGAGCTAAGTGGTACCCACATGAAAATAAAATTGCCGCTCAGTTACAAGGAACTGCTTGTAGCCATGGGAGGATGGCTGTTTTACTTATGTCATTGGGAGGAAAAGGAGTCAAGATTTTGGTGAATGCTGAGGACACTCCGGTCTCTGTCAAATTAAAAGCATCAAAGAAGTTTGGTTGGTATCCATTTACTACCCCTACTGGTTTGATATTTCCTTATTTTGAAATTTTGTTATGCTATCTGCTTTTTGTAGAGCAGTTGGTTGCTAATACATGTACTGTCTAATTTAAGGCCCCAAAGGAAAGACAAATGGTCATTTCCTCCAGTTTAATTAGTTTTCTCACTGCCTTGGCTTTTTGCAGAATTGAAGCCTTCTGAGAAGATCAAATTGTTCTGTTCTGGGAAAGAGCTTCAGGATGACATCTCGTTAGCAATGCAAAATGTGCGACCAAACTCCATTGTGCATGTTGTTCGCACTGAAGTGTATCTATGGCCAAAAGCACAGAGATTGCCTGGTGAGGACAAGCCTCTACGCCCTCCTGGGGCTTTCAGGAAAAAAACTGACTTGTCTATCAAGGATGGACATGTTTTTTTAATGGAGTAAGTCCAATTTATTCCCCCTTAATTTCAATGAACTTTAATGTATGTGACTTTGTATAGGTGCTGATTTTTTGAATGTTAGTTGCTGTTTCAATCAAGTGGTATTACACAACTTTTGAATTTTTGATGTGGCATGGTCTGTTAAGTTGAAATTTGACCATAATATCTCTTGAATTATGTTGTTACGAGCTACAAAATTGTAACTTTAAGAATGCACATTGAAATGGGGATATTTTTCAACCAGTTTTCTATCTTATTGAACTCGTATATAGTTGACTGAATTATTAGCTAGAAGTTACTTCATCACATAGCTTTATTGAAGTGTTATGGACTTTGGCCAGAGATTTCTCTTATGATATTTTATTAATAGTTACAAAATCTCAATTTGATGTACCATTGAATACGGCTCCAATGATATCAATTTTCAATGATTTGATCACATACCTCGTAATAATAATTTATCGATTAAACTCGAGACAGTCAAAATATGGCTTATATTTCTGGATGGAGGAATTACAACGTTTGAATTTTTAGATGATGTGCCTTACTCTAGTGGAGGGAGTATGTGTGAGTGTTAGAATAGTAATTCTCATTATTGCCAAACCCTAGAGTGGGTGGCTATATAGTTGCAGTACATGGGCCACATGGGCCTAGCCTCATGGGCCACATTACACATACTCCAACACCCCCCTGCAGTCTGAACTACCGGCGCAGCGGAGTTAAAGACTGGACACGAAAAGAAACACAACAACCACACTTGAGTCCCCCACAGACACAACTAGCCACTGGTGATGTTGAGGCTGGAGCGAAACTCGGTGAAGGTCGAGGACGGGAGGCCCTTGGTGAAGATGTCCGCGAACTGGGAGGTGGTCGGGACGTGAAGGACCCGCACATCGCCGATGGCGACACGGTCCCGGACGAAGTGTAGATCAATCTCCACATGCTTGGTCCTCTGGTGCTGAACGGGGTTGGTGGAGAGGTACACAGCGCTGACGTTGTCGCAGTAGACGAGGGTGCTCCTGGAGAGAGGGCTGTGGAGCTCGGCCAGGAGCTGCCGGAGCCAGGAAGCCTCAGCCACCCCGTTGGCGACGGCACGGTACTCCGCCTCGGCACTGGAGCGGGAGACCACCGGCTGTCTCTTGGACGACCAGGACACCAGGTTGCCGCCCAAGAAGACAGCGTAGCCGGAGGTAGAGCGCCGAGTGTCAGGACACCCGGCCCAGTCAGCGTCGGTG
>JAKNSH010113475.1:0-18820 GCA_027790015.1 Cymbopogon flexuosus
TAAAAAATATTTAACTATACTACTTTTTTTTTTTGTCCAATGTTAGGGGGGGCCATGGCCCTGCCAGCCCCCCCCTGGCTCCGCCAGTGAATGCAATGGAAACTGTGGATGAAAGCGAGTACGAAGAACCAACTAACCAGCGTTACTCCGCGACCTCGACGCGAACTGAAGCCCTCCCTCCAAAGCACTCCACCTCAGCTCCCCCGTGCTATCGCGCTCGACGAACTCCTCCATGGACCTCATCGACTGCGCTCGCAGCAGCCTTGACCTCCCGGCTTCCACATCCACCTCACCGTCGCCGTCGTCGCTGCATCCATGGAAAGACGTGCTGCGCGACGTCGACCTCGTCGTGTAGTAGTCATCTCCGTAGACGTAGTTTTTGTCCCCCTGGAAGAGCACCTGAATCTCAATGTCCGATGAGCTCCCACGAGACGACGAGCTCGTCGACGGGCAGGCGCTCAGGGACGCGGCCACCGCGTCGCCGTCGCCGACAACAACGTTGGATATGAACTGTATGGCAGGACTGCGAGCCGGCCAGACTGGAGATGAAGTGCCTGAAAATCCAGACTCTGACAGTGGTGACGAGCTTGGTTCCATGGCAGTGGCAGGGTTCTTTGAGGAGGAGCTGGGTTCATGGGAATGGGAGGATGGCATTATGATTTGGAATGCACATGATGATGTGCAGAAGCTAACACAGTTTCTAGTAGCAATATGGTTGATGTCTGTGCTACTTTAAGGGGTTTAGATTTGTGCAAGAGTACAAAGCAGGGCTGGTTATCTTTCAGTGGTGGTGTGGTTGGATTATTTGGTAGGCTTGGCCGGAGAGGGTGCGATGGTGAGGAGAAGGTGGAGTTAGGAATTGACTTGAGATCATGCGTATGTATAGCTTTTGGTTGGCTCAAGCTCATCATTGGATCGTCCCATGCCAAGGGCATCATCATCTGGTGCTGATGATTGATCTGTGAATGAAAGAATTAGCGTTCTGCGTGCGGGGCAGCCGGGCACACTGAACTCTGGTTCAGAGTTCGGTGGGTCGTCATTCCAGCCTGATGCATCACGCCAAGGTTTAGATTATGTGAACGCGCGGCCACGTCAGTCTGAGGCTTCATCCGAGTCTAGTCAGCTGGTGACTTCGACGATTGTTGGGGACACCCAATTTTCTGAATGGTTCAACATGAACACTTGAGCAAACATCGTTAAGAATAGAATTAAGTGGCTAAAAGAAGTTAATGGGCTCTTCATTCTACAAGAAAATGTCCTTTTTGTCTCCTAAACTATCACCAACTTTATATTTTATATTCTCAAACTGCAAATAGAATAAATTCCTCCTATAACTCTTACAATTGTGTAAATTACCTCATTGTCTTGATTAGAAATGGTTTTTAAGGTGGATTCATCCTTTTTAATTAAAAAGCCAGTACATGAAAAGGTTTCTAACCATAACAAAGGGAGTTGCTATATCTCTTTCACAAGAAAAGTAACCAATATTTCTTACAACGTCTTAAACCCTTAGATCATCATCCAAGGGTGATAAACCAAACAGAAAAATGGGACCAGACAGAGAGGCACAATGTACATAATGTTGCAAGATAGAAGGGAGAAATTTCTTTCAACAGACATATAGGAAAAGTGCATAACAAATCTTCCAAATTTCTAATAATTGTGAGGAAAATTCTATATATACATTTGGGACACATAAAAACCAAATATAATATATTTATAACTCACAAAAAATTCGTAGAAGCTTGCAAAACTAGATTTAGCTCTTGGAAAATGGAAAAATATCCCAAAAATATAGAAAAATGCTAAAGCATTCTAATTAATTAATTTCTAATTACATTAAAAAAAAACTTTTCATCACAATAAAAACATGAGATGCAACCACCATGGAAATATTCAACATTTTATAAGGTAATCAACATGTAGGAACGTGTTAAATAGCAAGGGGCTTGCCGGCTTGGGCTAAGATTTGCAGGCCTTTGGCGAAAGGATCGAAGGCCCTTTTAGGCTATCCGCACTCTTTGTACTCTAAATCCATCCTTTAAAAGGAATATTTCGTCCTGGTCATCAAGATTCTCTACTCTATACTATTTTCTCCCGCACCCATCTATCCTCTATATTCTTACTCTACAGTAAAAATGGGATCCACACTCATTTTCTTTTTTCTTTTTTCTCCCACCCGACTCCCTCCCATCCCCTCTCTCTCTCCTGGTACTAGTTCATCCTGAGTTCTACTTCATCCGTTCGTCGGTTCCTAGCACAGCACCGGCCTCCACAACCGCGCCGCTAGTGGCTCCACGGCGCGTCTCCAGCGCTTCCTCGACGGCGGCCGCGCGACGCGACGGGCAGAGGAGGGGCAGAGGATGGGCGGGCGAGATCGGTGCTGTGGCGGACGCAGAAGCTCAGCGCGGCGGCAGAGGAGGAGCAGCGCGGCGGGCTTGGCGGAGGAGGAGCAGCGCGGCGGCCTTCCTCCGTCGCCGGCAGGAGCGGGGCCGAGGCGGGACGGCGGCTTCTCCCCCACCGGCAGGAGCGGGACGGCGGCTTCTCCACTGTCCTCCCCAACCGGCGGGACGGCGGCTTTTCCCCCACCGGCGGCCGCGACCGAGCGCGCGCTCCTCCGCCTCCTCTGACGAGCTCGACCGCATCTCTCCGCCGGTGGGTGCCGCGTCTGCGCCTGCGACGAGATGGAGCGAGCGGCGGCTGAGCGGGCGCGGCTTCCTCCGTCGGCGTGCTCGGACGCGGCGCCTCGTGCATGCCTTCTCCGACGAGCGGGTGAGGGTGGTGGTGGCGGAGGCGGGCGCGGCCGCGGCCGCGGCGTCCATGGCGGTGCTTCCAGCTCGAGCGCGGCAGGGCGAGGGTTGGAGGCGCGACGGGTGGGCGGCCTCCTCGTGCTCCGGCGGCGCTGCGGCGGCTCCTCGCCAGCTTCGGCCGACGGGCGGGCGAGCATGCAGCTCCTCCTCCGCCGCCGCCGCGGGGCGCGGCTCCTCCGCCGCCGGCCATACCTTCTCTCTCCTCCCCTTCCTGCTCATGGCACGGACGAACGGACGCGGGCCCCGCGCCACGCTGGCCGATCCCGAACGTCCGGGAGGCCCGCGGTATCTAGCGGATGCGAGGTCGTCCGGTTGAGTTCCGGACGCGACCCAGGACGCCGGTGCGGCTTGTTTTACTGTAAAAGTTTACTCAGGAAGTATTCCAGTATAGCAGACAGCCCTTATATGGTGAAAATGTGAAATCTACGCCATCGATCCACAATCTTTTTTTTCCTTTTACAGTTTCATTCAGTAAATGCAGTTACACGGACACCCGCACTCTCTCTCCTCGGTCGGTCCCAATCCAAAAATGGTTAATCCCCTCTTCATCTTCCTCGCCCTCCTCCTCATCGTCGCCGCCGTGCCCCGCGCCGCCGACGCCGACGCCGGCGGGACGGACCCCTGCGCAGGCCGGCGGATCCACATCCGCAGCCTGCCCCCGCGCTTCAACGCCGACCTCCTCCGCCACTGCGGCGCCGACGCCTTCCCTCTCGCGGACCCGTCCGCGGCGGCCACCTCGGTCCCGCCCTGCGAGTCGCTCGCCAACCACGGGCTCGGCCCTCGCACTCACCCGCGCAGCCGGTCCTGGTACCGCACCGACGCGCGCCTCCTGGAGGCCTTCTTCCATCGCCGCATCCTGGAGCGAGGCTGCCTCGCCGACGACCCGGCCGACGCCGACGCCGTGTTCCTGCCCTACTACGCGGCCCTCGACGCGCTGCCCTACGTGCTCGATCCGGGCCTGCTCAACGAGTCCGCGCGGCACGGCGTGGCGCTGGCGGAGTTCCTGTCGCGGGACCAGGCGCGGATCCTGTCTCGCCGGCACGGGCACGACCATTTCCTGGTGGTCGCGGGGTCCGCGTGGGACTACGCCCAGTCGCCGCGCGTGGATCCCAGGCTATGGGGCTCGACGTCGCTGCTGCGGCTGCCGGAGCTGGCCAACTTCACGTTCCTCACCCTGGAGTCCCGCACGTGGCCGTGGCAGGAGCACGCGATCCCGCACCCGACATCCTTCCACCCGTCGTCGCTCGCCCACCTCCGCGCCTGGCTCGCCCGCGCGCGCCGCTCGCGTCGCGACACGCTGATGCTCTTCGCGGGCGGCGCCTCGCGCCCGTCCCGCCCCAACATCCGGGGCTCCATCCTCGCCGAGTGCGCGAACCGCACCGACGCGTGCGTCGTCGTCGACTGCTCCGGCGGCAGGTGCGCGCACGACCCGGTCCGGTACATGCGCCCCATGCTGCGGTCCAAGTTCTGCCTGCAGCCGCCGGGGGACACGCCGACGCGGCGCTCCACGTTCGACGCCATCCTCGCCGGCTGCGTGCCCGTGTTCTTCGAGGACCTCGCGGCGCGGAGGCAGTACGGGTGGCACCTGCCCCCGGCGCGGTACGACGAGTTCTCGGTGCACGTGCCCAAGGAGGCCGTGGTGTTCGGCAGCGTCCGGATCGTCGAGACGCTGCAGGCAGTGCCGGAGGAAGAGGTGCGGAGGATGCGGCGGCGCGTGCTGGAGATGGCGCCGAGGGTGGTGTACCGGCGGCATGGGAGCACGCCCGAGCTGAGGGAGACCGTGAAGGACGCCGTCGACCTCGCCGTGGATGGCGTGCTGCAGAGGATCCGGAGGCGGACGCGTGCGCTGGAGGACGGACTGCCGGAGAGGATTTACGCGCAAGAGGGGGACAGCGTCGACATATAGGATCATGAACATTTCCTCTTCAGCTGCATCAGGACATTATGATGCTCTGTCCAAGAGTGAAACAGAGTGTGTATATGCTGCTCTTGTAGTGGAGAAATGAGATTTGTGTTCTCTGTAATTGTAGTACGTTTTCGGTTTTTGTTGTTAGTATTGTGCGAACTTGCTCGCTTCCTCTGATGAATGGCATTTTGAACAGTCTATGCCTCGAGTCACCCAAATAGGAGCCATGAAATAAAATCATGCAGCATCAGGAAACACTGCTGAATTGGCTAGCTGATAGCGAATAGGGCGGACCTTTTACAGAATGAAAGAGACCAGGTTGTGTCGTTGCAAATAATGTTGAGATGATGATAGGTAGATGGCATTGCCATTGTGTTGTGAGTGTGCTCAGTGTTCGTTGCACATACCCAAACATCGAAGGTTAAGTGGAAGAAAAGGGGACTGAATGGGTAGTGTATGCTTCAATTTGCAAATACGTACAGATACTTATCCAAAAAAAAAAAAAAAAGTGTGCAGAGATAGCACTGTTATCGTATAATAGCAGTTATCAAAAGAAATTTAAGAGCAAGGACACAAAGGCACCAGTGGTCTAGTGGTAGAATAGTACCCTGCCACGGTACAGACCCGGGTTCGATTCCCGGCTGGTGCATTTTTTTTTAACAATAATTTTATCTCATGTTGTCATTTGGTGCAATTTTTTTCATTTGTTTTTTTCACCATTCTTATTTTTGCTCATGACCAATACACAGTTTATTATAAAGACCGTTTGCTCTGTAATTCCTATGGCAACAATGAGGACCAGTCTCATGTATACATCTATTGAATGATCAATGAAATGCTAACCCAACAGTGTGGCCAGTCCACATCACATATCTAATTAAATGACTATGCATGTTTGTATATTGCGGTTGAGATCAGCCTCAAGTATGTCGAAAGAATATGGGATGAGAATAGTAAGAATTTACAAGAATTTCTTGAAGTCTTCATTTGCTTCGGCCACCAGATGGTCATCATCCCATTCATCACGGTAACTCTCAGGACGAGCTGCCTTGTTCATTGCATTAGCAACATACATCTGCTTCCTCCATTCTTCGATTGGTGGATGGCCACATTGCTCAGCGAGCCAATCATCATAATCAAACTGCACAATAAGATATGCATATACATGAATTAAAAAAAAAAAGTATCAACAGTGAAATATTAAACGATTGTGGTCAGGTAACAAAGCTTAACTAAGTATTGACAGACATCTCTAGGCTACCTGAAAGTTTGAAAAGTTATGTGTGTATCTTTTAGGCCATCCAAGTGCTTCTAGTTTCAAATAGAATGCTTTCACATCTTCCATCATCTTGTCTTTAGATGGAAGCTTGATCTGCCCTGATAGAACTCTAGCAACCCACTTACTTTGGAGTTCAAACAGTGGAAAGGGAATAACCTGGAAAGAACAGAGGTTGGAATGTTTAAGATCTTAGAGCGGTACGTTACAGGTGCATCTTAACTGGGTACCAATTTGCAGCAAAACTGACTTTCCAAGGCAATCCGATGAAGGACAGATGAGGTGCCACTTGGGGTGGGAAAATATGCTTGTATAGTGGATCGACACAGTTGTCATCCACTGTAATAGTGCTGTCATCTCCAAGGAATGGAAAGTCATACAGGTAGCTAGGCAACATACAAATGCAAGAAGCACATATTCAGATTAAGGCATTACGCCAAATTAGCACAAAATGGCATGCTTTTGTAGGAAATGGGATGGCAGTGATACTGCAAATCACTATACCCAGTGCAGTGCATGATGACATCAGCTTTGATCGAGCTGCCATCCTGGAACACCACAGTGCCATCCTCCTGCGCATGGTCAATCTGCAGCCCGAGGATTAGATTTGCCACAATACTTATAATACTGTGTCATCTCCTCCAGTAGATAAAAGCTACCATATCTTGATTCACTAGGATAAAAGATGGTTTACCATGGAATGAAGCCACAGATTATCGTAGCCAGGCTGCTTCTTACAGGTGGAAGCTGGTGCTGATCTATCAGCAATATGGACCTCTTCCGCCATGCTTGCAATGTCTCTCGAAATGTCAAATGCACTTGCCGAGGCCCCAATTACGATCACTACCTATCGTTACAACATACAGTTTTCGTTAACCACGGGAATGCATAATGGGAGCATATATCACTGGGAGGAAACACACTTGATCAAGGAATGGCTCCGGCACACGGTAATTGTGGCTATGCATCTGCTTCCCTGGCCAAGCATCTACCCCTGCTCAAGTTTGAAAGTGTACGGATTGATCACTGAAGGTAAAAAGCATCTGGAATTTGCAATGGCTGATTTCTATCACATTCATGGATGCTCCTAATATTGCAAGTACACGCAGGAAGAAAAAGCTGTGGAGTAACAGATCAGGCAGTTTTTTCCAGTACCCATCCGTGCTTAATTAGAAGCCCAAATTAACGCGATCACAAGTTGTATTTGTGGCAAAATTACCGGGAATGACGGCGATGCGTGGCACCGTGTAGTGACCATTGCAAACCACGACGGCGTCGTACAACTCCTCTTGGCCGCTCCCCTTCTCCCCGAGCTTCCTCGACGTGACCGCCCACCTCCCGCCACCGTCCTCGTCCTCCTCCCTCCTCATACTGAGAACCTCCGTCTCGAAGCGGACGAGGCGGAGCAGATCGAACCGCCGCGCGAACGCCTCCAGGTAGCGGAGCACCTCCTCGTGGCCGGGGAACCTGCGCGGGTCTCGGGAGCCCGCGGCGCCGGCGGAGAAGGGGAAGTCGAGGAAGCCCATGGTCTCGCGCGGCAGGTTGGTACGCAGCGACGCGTACAGGCTGGAGTGCGTCGCCGCGGCGCCGAGCGGGTCCGAGGACGTGGCGGGAGGCGTATAGAGCCAGGTTCCCCCCACGGCCGCGGCGCGCTCGAAGACGACCGGCGAGTGCCCCTCCTGCCGTAGCTCCCGGGCCGCCACTAGCCCCGCCGCGCCCGCGCCGACCACGGCGAGGCGGAGGGACGCCGACGGCATGGAGATGGAGGGAGGGCGGCAGCGGAGAGCCGTGTGGAGTTTGGGATGTTGGAACGAGCGGGCGTTGCTTCTCGTGTCAATTTTTCATCGGGATGATGTGTTTGTTTCCCTTTTTGCCTTGTCATCACGGCAGTATCGTCGCCGGCCGCCTGGCGGCATAGCGGGACATGATTGCGTGAACGGATGATGCGCTACCTAGCGCCTCGTCTCGTCCGCCGCCGCCGCCGCCGCCGGCCCGGACCTGTACTGTAGCCACTAGCCAGCCCAGCGACAAACATTCCAGAGCGCAGGTTGGGCTATGGGCTCTGCCGAGAACAGAAACTCTGGCTTAATGCAAAGAACTACTGTAGACGAACGGTCAAATAAGGATGCGCAAGAAAATAAAACCAAACTTTGCAGCAGCTAACTCACAAACAAAAACTTTTTTTTATCTAAATTGACAAGCCTATTTAAGGGTGTTTTGGTGATTCTCAAAAAAAATTTAAGGGTGTGTTTGGTAAATATTCAGATTTTTATTCAAATGTTTTAGGTTCAGATTCCTAAGAAACGATTTAGTTGGTGAATCGAAATCATTTTACGAAACTATTTGACTAATATACCAAAGGCCACCACCTATCCCTGATGCCTCTCCATCCATGAAGTTGAGTTGTACCATAGAGGCGGCGAATGAGACTCCGCCAACATTGCCTGAGCAGAGGCAGGTGTCGGAGGAAACGGGCGCACAGAAGCCTCCGCTGACCAATTCGCGACGAGGGAGGCATTGACCTCATCGAGCATCGGATCAACCCAGATGGAAGGCTCCGTGCCCTCACACAATGCAAGCGCGAGCGGGTCAACGGAGGTGGCAATATTGTCGGCGTAGTCCACGGCGGCGTTGACTTGCCTCAGCTTGCACCAACGTCAGCGTCGTCGACGGCGGGCCCGTTTGGCGCTCCCCACAGCCCCCTGCGAGGCAACGTCATGTGAGGAGGGATGTGGGCAACCACTCGTGGCGGCGTCGGCCATCGTCGATAGCTTGGACTTGCGCCGCCGGCGTCGACAGCGGACGCCATTGGCATAGTCCACAGTCTTCTGTGTGACTCCCTCCGCGCCACCTCGTGGAGCACGTGAGGGGCACGGTGGCTCGCTACCTCTGCTAGCGCGCCGCGCATTCGGGGCCGAAGGCATGTACGGTGGAGAAGGGCCACGCTTGCATGCCCTTGCCCGATGGTCGACACCCCAGCAACGAAGGTAGCGCGACTGAGAGTGACACTGAGCGGCGATGTGGGCTGTGCGCAAGGCAGTTGAAGCAGCGACCCACGAGCTCCGGAGGGACTGGACGATGGCATCTGGGTGCCGCTTTCTTCGGACAGTGTCGTTGGCAACGACGCTGGACAGTGAGGAAACCATCAGCATCAATGATGGGGCCACGACGGGGCTGCCGGGACAATTCAGGTACCGACGCCCTACGGCACAGCCCAAGGCGCTGGTGCACAGGGACTCTCCCTGCGTGCTGCGGTCCAAGGTGACAGTGCACGGCCACTCTTGCGGACTGTGGCGGCAGAGCTGCACGGCCGTCAGGCGCGTCGGGCCTACGACGGCGGTGCCGCCGCTGCCGTCCCTTTGCAGGCACCCTCAGGGCTTCCTCCACGGTGGCCACCTGCTGCGCCGCGCTCACAGTCGTCGCTAATGGCGATAGCGTGGCCCGGAGAAACTTGCGAGCAACAACCAGGTACGACGGTCGCGAGGCAGCGGGAGCGGACTCGTCATCGGAGCAGCCCCCAACGTCCGCCCATCACCTTGCCTTCGAGCGCCCCACTGAGCTGCCTGCTGGATGGAAGGGGGCGGCGTAAGGGGAGAGGGTTGATGACCTTGGAGATGGGCCGCCCGCCGGTGGCAGTGTGGATGGCGACGGCGACAGTGGCGGCACCCGCGCAGCGAGCACGACACAGGGGGTGACAGAGGTGGATGTCGGGGCATAAACCGCATCAGCGTCCTCATCTTCATGACTTCATCGTCCTCCTCGTCGGAGACGTCCTCGATGACGACCTCGTCCACCAGCCCCCAGCTTGGGGACCCAGGCAAGATGGGCGCGGCGGGAGTGGTAGAGAGTTGAGTCTTCATGCTCGTAGACAGACTGGGATTGGAGTTGGGGGAGGTGCTGGCCGCCGGCACCGGTGTGGCCTCTAGCGGGCAGGGCCTGGCCGACAGCACAGATGTGCCATAGCCCGTCCCCGCAGTATCTGCAGTGGCGGAAGCACGGGCACCCTGCGGAGGCGAATGCGCCGGCTGCACTTCAGCGACGAAACACCCCAACCGGAGCCATGACCGGTGCAAAGAGACCCACCAGAATGTAGATCAGGAAGAGGTGTGGGCGGATCCGAAGCTGGAGGATGGATTTCGGTAGAGATAAGGAGAGATTTTGGTGGATTTGGTTGAATTTGTGGAGGAGGTGGGCGAGCGCCTAACAGGAGTGGATGGAGCTCCAACGGCTCCATCCATAAGTTGAAAAAAGTGTTATGCATGAAAATGTTCACTAACAGGCAAGGACGTTCACTACTAGAATCCACTAGTTCCCTAGGGCCAGAACCCTAGGGAAAGACCCAAAAAACAGTAGGGACATGGTTTCCCTAGGAATTTTCGTAAGGAAATATTCGTAGGGAGGATTTCGACGGGAAAGAGAGTGTCCCTACGGTTTTCAGGTAAACTGTAGGGAAAGAAACTTTCCCTAGAGATTTAAAGCCCTAGGGAACCATGCCACCGTGGAGCTGGATAGAAAGGAGATTTCCCTACTGTCTATTTTCCCTAGGGAAATGTCGTTGTTAAAATATATATAATAATAACATATAGTGATGAAATTTACTAGTACCATTTATCAATTTATCAATTAAGTTATCGCAAATGTATATCAATTCAGAACGCAAACAAATCACAAACAAATGTTTTATATATTGAATTTTACATCAAATCCATATGTTACAATTGTATACCGTCCGTATACATCTATAGATCTTTATTTACAGAAAGAATCTGGAAGCAAGTAGACACTTCACGCCACAACATCCAAATCAACGGAACAAATCAAACGCACTATCAATCACGAAGCAACTAAGCAAGGAGACGCTGGAGATCTGGAACTGGAAGCAACTAAGCTCTCATCCCGCACGTCGGCAAAGGTAATGCCGCCTCCTGCGCATGGGCATCGCTGTAGGACGACAGCAGCAGCGCCGCGCCGCCGTGAAGGCAGGCTGTCTCCCCCGGCGTTGGCTCCGACCTGCTCCTTCTCGCCGCAGGCCGACGGCGGCGACGAGAACTTGCAGCAGCAGCGACGCGCCGCCGTGAAGTCAGGCTGCCTCCCTGGCGTCGGCTCCCACCTGCTCCTCGCCGCAGGCCGACGGCGGCGACGAGAACTTGCAGCAGCAGCTTCGCGCCGCCGTGAAGTCAGGCTGCCTCCCCCGGCGTCGGCTCCCACCTGCTCCTTCTCGCCGCAAGCCGCCGGCGGCGACGAGAACTTGCAGAGTCACAGTGGCCCGCCTCCTTGTTGCTCTGGCTAAGAGAAATGAAGGGAGGATAGAGAGAATAGAAGATAGAATGGTGGTGTGCGGTGGATATAGAAGGCGCTCAAGAGATAAGGTTGTGGCAGGCCCCACCATGCACAGGGAGATGGAGAGAGTTCAAATTTTTTTCCGCTCAGCATGAAAATTTTTGGAGCCCGCGTTAGAGATATCCCTACGATTTTCATGTTTCCTAGGGAAACCGTTCAGCTTGACGCCCACGTGGCACCTGCATCCCAAGGAAATTAGTAAACTCTAGGGAAATACAAGGTTTCCCTATGGTTTTGGAGCGTCTTCTAGGGAAAGATATTATTCCTAGGGTTTTTCTAAATTTCCTAGGAAAAGTTAAAAACCCTAGGGAAACAGGTTGATTCTAGTAGTGGTTGTGCAAAGCACGGTAGGATGCAATGGTTCAGTAATGACCTCATCTACTAATATTTATATGGTTGCATCTAATGTCAATACTTAAGAATATGACTCTAAGATCAATGAAGGATTACCTGATTAGACAACCTTGGATGATGCAAGCCTGAATTGATGCAAAGCACGGTAGGATGCAGCCATACGAGCAGGTTCCAATAATACCAATAGCACCTATATCGTCCCCACAGCCTTTTCAGCATTAGAGCAGGAACATGATTAATCAAAATTTGCATGATCTGAAATATGCCGCGGTCATATTATGGTAGTGTTTCGGTTAGTTAATGATGTTTATGAATATGTAGCTTTAGATTAGAATTGAAATAAACCTAAAAATTAATCTAAATGCATGATGTATCTTTCTATTGCTGATCACCGGCCGCTAGCAACATTTATTTCAGATAACTATGCCTGAACCTAATTTTTGTTTTTGAGACTAACAGCCTAAGATCACCGCGAGGAAATTGAGAAAAGGTACCGTGACTAAGGGCAGCGAGGAAACTATGTAGGATCATCAGGGCCTTTGTCTACAACTGTTTACTGTCCGACAAACGACGCAGGAAACAGGCCGGGAAGGTGTTCCTAGCACGCACGTACGAGACATGAGAAGGATTCGAGCATGAGAATATACTTACCAAGGCAAGATTCTCAACAGAAGTCCTCGATGAACTCCTGGCAGACAGCCTCCACACCAGCCCAGCGATGATGGCGATCAGGGCGTCGCCGCTTCCTTGAAGAGGAACGGGCACGGTCGAGATTCGAGCGGCTGGCGTCCGGCTCAGCGAGTAGCGTCGGCAGGAAGTCGCGGTGGAGCATCCAGAATCACCGTACAGGCGTGCGAACGATATGGCGTGGCCTCGTGGGCGATCTTGAACGGACGTACTGGCCCCAGCGTCGCCCTATCTGGCTTTGGTTCGCGAGATCGAGGTGAGCCTGCACGAGTGCACATCGATGAAGGAGCGATGGCGCTAACAAGGGGTGGAGCGAGGAGTCGCGGGGATACGGTGTCGTGCGCTCGTCTTTCCTCTTTCCTATTCCTATCACACGGAGACGGAGGCAGTCACGGTATCACATTTCCTCTTTCCTATTCCTAGAAACACGGAGGCACATCTTTCCTTGCCGGAGCGACCGTCTAGTTGCCGCAAAATCAACGCGAGGCAGACCGATTGGTCGCACGGAGGCAGGCCGAATATTTTCGTGTGAGATTAACGCAAAAAAAGTCTTAGTTTCTTTTTTTTTATTTGTGGGAGATGGGAGATTCAAGAACAAACTTGCAGGTTCGTGCATTCATTAATAGGTTATGTTTAGATGCACTCAAAATTTCAAAAGTTTACAAAACTTCCCATCACATCGAATGTTCGGACGTATGCATGAAACAGTTAATATAGATAAAAAAAATAACTAATTACACAGTTTGATTGTAAATCACGAAACGAATCTTTTAAGCCTCGTTAGTCTATGATTGGACAATAATTATCACATATAAACGAAAGTGCTACGGTGTTTTCAAATTTTTAACGGTTGCATTTAAACTAAGCCCAAATTAGTTGCTCTTGACGGTATTGTTGGTTGATGTTATGTCACCTGCATCTGTCCACCGTGGTGGCTCATAGTCCATCAGTAGTATCATCACTGTAGGTGGGGCCACTAGAGCATGTTTACTCTAGACCTGTTCCAGTCAAGGTAGAGGAGGTTCTATACTAAGGCCATGTTTAGATGCAAAATTTTTTTAAATTTTGCTATCGTAGTATTTTCGTTTGTATTTGACAATTGTTGTCCAATCATATACTAACTAGACTTAAAAGATTCGTCTCGTGATTTACAATCAAACTGTGTAATTATTTGTTAATTTTATTTATATTTACTACTTCTTGCATGCGTCCGAATATTCGATGTAATGGAAAATCTTGTAAACTTTTAGAACTTTGAGTGCATCTATACATAGCCTAAACTGACAGTGGTTAGAATATTATAAGGAAAAGGATTGAAATCCAGCAGCTCCGTAGTCCGTGGGCTAACTAGTAAAGATTCAAACTATGCATAACGCAGGTCCTGCTAATAAATTTCTAACGTGTCGTTTTCGTTTGGTGTAAATGCAACAAGCGTGGAATTAGTGCCGTTTGTCCATGCTCTGTAGAGTCTTCCTTTTTTCTTCTAAGGCTCAATACATGCCGCTTATATTTATGAGTGTAATCTCAGATTGGCCCTGTTTGGATCTCTTTAGTCCGGCTACAGTTAGAGTTAGTTTCTAGCTCTAGCTCTTACCCAAACTAGTTTTAACCCTTAAAGTGTTTGGATCCAGGACTAGTTTGACAATAAATATGCTTTTCTAATTATTTGTCTCATTTAAACCATTCTCTGTAGAGTCTTTTTTTTTCTTCAAAGGCTCAATACATGCCGTTTATATTTACGAGTGTAATCTTAGATTATATCATCATCATACTTCAGCTGAGTTGAACTAGTAAATACCGAGATAGACAACATCACATGATCCAACACAAGGGACGTAATCAATCGAACTTTGTATTGTATGCCGATGGACACAAAAATTAAAATACTCTCATCTCCGGCGAAAACAATAGACCTTGTATAGAAAATAGAGGTAGCTGCAAACAACACAATATAAACAAATAATAATAATGTTATCGGAACAATTTGCTTACAGGACGACCATATGCCAAAACATTACATACGTTTTACTAATATACGAGCAACAATCACACATATACTTTCTTGCTCCATAGTCCTCCCCTTTTTCTTTTATGATACACTTTTTGTAGCTGTCAGTGATACAACACTTGACCAACCTTTTATCAGAGGGGTGAAATGAACCCACTAACCAGATGAGATAACAACGCACGTGGCATGTGGATTCTGGACCTGATGGGCAGATTACTTGTGGTCCCTTTTTTTTTTTTTTGCGGGTAGAATAATTGTGGCCTTGTGGGGTCGACAGCGCATTTGGAACGACCTGCCAGCCTGAACTGTGTTTGTAAACTTGTACTGTAATACAATGAGGGATGGAGCCAACTAAACAATGGTTACCTCTAAGGCAAATGATTTTATATAGGAGATTATAAATAGATAACAGGTCATCTAGGTATTAACCACAAAAAGATGAACAGGTACAATAATAATGTGAAGTTTGAGGTATATATTTTGTATTATGCAGCCGGTACGGTCCATCTGAAGTTCTGAATGGACTAGGTCGATTCAAGTGGTCGATTAAGATAGAAGTTAAACTTGGAAGTCAGCCTTTGTTTGGAGCGTGGAAAGTTCCTCAGTTTCAACGTACAGTAAATCGTTTTATGTGAGCATAAGTACGTGACACTTCATACTTTTTTTCTGCGATATATATACAAAATAAAAAAGGACGATGGACCTAGTTCTATGGATCTATGGTCAGAATATAAATCGTCTACTTCGTGAAGCAACCGGGCTCAGTCAGGGCTGAGGGGACAAAACACGAGGGGCTTTTTGGGCAAAGCATCCCGCCCCCCCTAAAATTTGTTCAGATAGTACCATTCCGGTATTCCCCCTATGCCAGCCTTTGGTGTCCTCGGCCACTTGATTATTTCTGCTGCTTTTCTTTTGTACTGCGTACCATGTTGGAGTATTTGTTGCAGTGGACCATAGTACCATCAGCCATCACTATCAATGTTGATGAAGGAGCAAATCCAGTGAAGCAAACAAATAAATAACTAAACTGCAGATATCTCCGTGGTTCTCATTTTTTTTATTTTCAAAAACTTGTTAGATATTGACGACAAATTTATACGAGACAAAAATAAAACCAGTTAATGACAAAAAGATTATTTTTTGATTGGTTGATTGATGACAGAGATTACATGAAGTATAGTAGCTTTCAGAACGAAGATTTGAGCCAGATTTTTATCCGCACACATATTTTAATACAAAGTATTGGTAACAACCAACAACACCTACTTTCTCCTCCGGTATTGTGATTCTTGACCACAAAGTGGCAGACTTGAGTACTTGACACATCTCCCATCTCCGTCTCCGTCCCCAACCCCACCTCCTCGCTCCTTCCATGCATATGCAGCAGTCACAGCTAAGCAGAGCCCAAGAAAGATTAGACTAACGAGAGGTATCAAATCCCCATCTCCATCCCACATCTCCCAGATCAGTAAATCATAGCAGGTGAAAAAAAAAAGAGCATGTGAGACGAGAGAGAAGCAGGAAAGGAGGAGGAGAGAAGAAAAAAAAAAAGGGAAGCCGCAGGGACTGGCCGGGCTGACGCTACGGACAGCCGCCTGCACCAGTATCCAGCCGCGAAAGAATTGAGAAGATCCGAGACCGAGTTCGACGGGGAAGGAGAGACAGAGAAATATCGCCACGGAAAGGTTTCTTTTTTCGCCGCTGTTTATTATGCGCAATAATCCTCTCTTTTTATGGTGTCCCTGCTTTTCTCTATATTAGAGCTTTTCCTGTTGCCTCGGTAGCTAAGAAGTGGTTGTTCTTCCGACGGGGACAACAGAAAAAACAGAGGGAAATTTGGTTAGTTGTCGAATTAAGTTTGGTTCCTGGTTTATGGTTTGCGTTAGGGTTAACAGCTTCGGTCGGTGAAATTGGATTGTGAAATTACTTTGTGTTGCGACGAACATGAATGTGATGTGATGTGATATCTTTTTGCAGATGGAGGATCTGAATAAGTTTTATGCTTCTTTCTGGAAGCAATCTAGCAGTGCACTTAGTGGCCTGCACTCTGTTCATGAGCATAAGCTGGTGAGGGGTATAGCTAGATCTTTTTCTCCTATGTCAGTCTAAATCTATCTTGCTAAAGAAGGTTTTTTTGGTGCCCCAGATGAACTTGGGTTCGAGGCACAATCAAACGCAAGAAGTTTCCACCAATTCCAGTAAACGCAAGTCAGAAATTGTGGACCTGAATTCAGATGCTAGGACTTCAGTTAGGAGAAAGTCTGATGCTTATCACAGAGTGATTGACTTGGAGAAACCATCGATTTCTGGTGATGCGGTGGAAGCTATTGGTTGCTCTGGCTTTGGCAAACTTGCCAACCAAAATGGCAAGTCTCAATATGGTCCATGCTACATTTCACCAGAGAACACCACACTTGCAGAGTCTCTTCAGTTGTGTAGAAACCGGAACACATCACGCCTAAGCGTTGGTGAGTCAACTTTGCATCCTGTGCTAACATGTTTCAGAACTAATTGGATGCAAGCGGGAGGCTGGTATTTGTATGACTATGACCTATTTTATGACTGTACTGATTGCGCATGCATATGTGTCTAGAAGTTGAGCCTTTGATGAAAACGGCTGTAGTGCTCAATTAATGCATGTTGACGAAGAGGATGCTATTGCCACACTGTTTGTTCATTGTCATTGTCATCAGACAGTTACATATACATAAATAGATAAAAGTTGTTATGTATCTGCTAACTACAGTTTTGAAGAACGAGATCCAATGTCATTTGACTAGTTAGATGACTTCTTTTTTTCTGAGGCGATCTGCGTATATTAAGGAGAGAGAGAGAGAGAGAGAGAGAGAGAGAGAGAGAGAGAGAGAGAAATATTTTACAATCCTTCACAGAAAGGAGAAACAGCTATGTTACAGCAATGTGGTCTTTCTCAATTCTATCCGTGTTTGCATCAAATATTTTCTGCATTTTTAAGGAAGTTTTGTTGCTAGCAAGCTCTACTGGGCCTATTCCAGTGCAAATTTCAGTTGAGGACAGGTCAAGAACCTGGATGACATATTTGTTGCTCTAATATACCTCTAGATCTATGTCTACTAACGAAAATTTATAAACTTCTATGTCAGTAATTCATTTGAGAGTTCCAAGTTCTGCAAATCCGTATATTCCCATTGTAGGATCATTCATGCTTTAGAGCTTTAGTTGGTATAATATTAGACATGGCATGAATTCGACATGACCACAAGTCTAAGATCAAAATGAGATTATTGGAAAATTTTCAGGTTTTATTCTCCTTACTTTATTCTCATGTCGCTGCTTTGTTCATTGCAAGCTAAATCATAATCCAAGATGGCCTGCACGTAGAGCTTCATGACTATTCTAACCTTATGCATTTCCAGGTTCAGTTGGATCTAGTGACACTCCGGATTGCCAGTCCCCTATCAAAACAAGCAACACTGAAGCAAGACATCCACTATTTGACCTGAATGTTCCTCAAGAAGAAAGCCTTCTTATGCCTTCTACTTTGTTTCCTTCTTCCTCGACGTACCGTGGAAATTTTTCAGACAACCCAGTCAACCCTAGAGAAGCTTCTGAAAAAGAATGTGTCTCTGGTTCTGGTATTGGATCCATGAAAGGATCTTCCATCATGGTGATCACGCCCAACTCAGTTGCAGACAGTTCAAGGGATGTGGTAACTGAATCCTCAGTTCAACAGAAGTTCCTTTTTGACCTTAATGTATCACCTGAAAGCACTGACATGCCATCAGAAATCAACGATTATAGAGATAGGGTTGTAAATAATGGTGTAAGTAAAGGAACAGCACTGGATCATTCTTTCTCCACAAAAACTAGCCTGCATGCAGAAACTTCCACCAAACATGTGGTTCTCGTAAATGATCATATGTTGGCTCACAAGGATGACAGTGTCATGCTTCTCACAGCCCCAACAAGTAATGGTGTCATTAAGGTTCAGTGGCCAGAATCTGAAACCATTAACAAGGAATTTTTTATCCCTGGATCTCCTCTTGTTGATAATAATTTCCATCCAAGACTTGGGATATCCCACAGTGGAGCATCTAATATTCAGGAGTTAAGCATGCTTCAAGATAAGCTCGACGATGATGGCACAGCAGCTCATATTGCAGCTAGAACCCTTCTTTCCATTTTTCAGCATCATTCTGAATGCATTGCTAATGCCTTTGGAAGCAACAATCAGACAGCAGCTCAGAACGGGGACGATGAGCCACAGCCTTCATTGGACTCGTTCGAGAAAATCGTGTTGAATTCAGAGGAGATCAAAGATGATGGGCAATCCATCAATGTGCCACTACCCTTAAAGGAAGGACCAGCATGTCAGATCAAGCTAAAGAGAGGGAGGGGTATGAGAAATTTTCAGAGGGAGATAATTCCTGGGCTTCTTCTAGGGAGGCAAGAGATATGTG
>JAKNSH010113700.1:0-12755 GCA_027790015.1 Cymbopogon flexuosus
CACCACCCTCTCAGTCTCGGGCACTCGATGGATCAGATCACATGTCGCCACAGGACAGGAGCTGGGCTTGTCTCAACGCCGGCCAGTTTCCTTTGTCACCTTCCGTCCCGTGACGGACGGCCGGAGAATGGCAGCGCCCGCGCGGCGCTTCCGTCTTTATCCTCTGGATCTCATCCAAGCAAGCATTGCCGACGGCGACGACGACGCCGGCGACGGCGACGCCGGATCGATCGGCGTCAGCTCAGGAGAGGGACGGTTCCTGAATATTCTTGGACTCCATCACAGTGGGGAGAGGAGCTAGGAGCACCAGTGAAATTCTAGCTACTACGTACACGCTTTATCTCGCCGCGCGTCACCTCGTTTCCTGGCCTCCGTTGCTGTTAAAATCTGCCTTCTAGTCGTCGTCGTCCTGTCGATCGGTGGTGATGGTGAGTGGTGACCACCATGCTTATACCATTGTGGGGGCCAAACAGATACTGCCACTACTAGAATAGGCGCAAGGACGAGTCATGGAATCGGACATGAAGGGCAACCGGACCATGTTCTACAGATCGACCTAATTGGCCGCACATATTTATGGCCATTATATTTATCATGGTTCTTTTCTTGTGTGCCTCGCTGTCCTTCATTCGATCTTAAGGACTCAAGTCCTAGTGAGTTGATGAGGGCACATGCCAGAGGGAGTTCACACGAAGGCTTGTCATGCAACCGCGCATCATCAACTCATGTTTGGGATTTGGAGGAGGTAAAATAGATTTAGTATACCCGTAGTGTGAGCAAGGTTTGAATTCTGATGATAGCCCATACTCTATTCTTCCCTGAGTTTCACTAGGCATCGATGCATATTTTATACTCCCTTCGTTTAAGAAAACATACAATTTTAGAACAGTGTCAAGGTTTAATATCTAAAGTTTGATAAATATAGATAAAAACATATCAATATTTATAATACCAAATAAGTACAATTAGATTCATTACAAACTGTATATTTTAATAAATAAATTTGAAGTCATAAATATGAATAGTATCCATTACTAGAAATTTAGTGAAACATTCTATCGGCACACAACCTATAGTTACATGTTTTATTGAACGGTGGGAGTACACATCTTGATGCCAGTTTTTTTACCGAGCATCATTAATCACATTGAAAAATCGATGCTCCATTTTCTCTCCCATCCAAGACATCATTTTGTGACTACACTGTGGCTGTTCTTACTAATTACCTTTTCCCCTTCTCTTGCCATAGGCAACAGTATAGTGCTAATAACAGTGTTAAAAAGTTTTCTGGAAATGTGCAGCACCCCTCCTGACTTTCGTTTTTTTTTTCCTGGTAGGTTTTCTCCTCCACGTACTGTTTTACTTTTATGAGGATTTTCTAGACAACTCTTTCTACAGAATTTCCCTGAGCAAAACCTTTTTTGGTGGCTCGAGCAAAGCTTTTTAAGTTAAAAGAAATAGAAACTCAGAGTAAATTGTCAGAATCACTTTCAAATACTTCTTTTTCCATGTGACGTCCAACCATGTTGGAAAGAGGAAGTGGCCGTACAGGTGTGTCATGCGCTGGGCCCTCGGGCACGCCTGCTGCTGCTAGTGTTTTGTCTCTGGCAAATGAGCCAGAACCAGTATCCTGAGTTCGTGTAGAAATCTTCTTCGAGTTCTAAAAGGCGCCTGACCGCCACGAGAAAGCTCAATTCCATCATGGAACACGTGCATCTACGGGCACACCGATCATTTGGCGTCCAATATTATCCATTTAATCATTCATACTCCCATATTGCTCATTGTTCATACTTCATTTCATAGGAATCGTAGGGGATAATACAGTGCGTCAGTTTACAGCGAAACCAGCCTGATTGATCCAGTCCTCCAGTTCATTCACGTCCACACCAATCGATCAGCTCAATCAGCTCTCGGCATCGGAGACGACGAGGCTAAAGTAGACGGTGTAGAACTCATCCTGCAGGCTCCGCAGCGGCTCCAGCAGGAAGTTCCGCGCCGTCCCGCGCGCCACGAAGCTTAGCGGGTGGTACCGCCTCAGCGGCGCCGCGGGCACGAAGCTCGCCGCGCGCCGGAACGCCGCTTCGTCGTCGTCGTCGCTCCCGCTGCCGCCCTTGTCGCCGCCCCGGCAGACGACTTGCATGGCAGCGTTCGCACCCGCCGTCGTCACGAAGCACCCTGGCCTGGTGGCGAGCTCCAGGGACACGGAGCCCGGCGCGCCGTCGAGCCCCGGCACGGCGTTGAAGAGCGTGTCGCGGCCCCCACCAGGGCGGCCGACGGCGAGGAGGCCGTTGGTGACCGCCATGCCCGGCCTGTCTAACGGCTCGATCGTCACGTTGGGCACTTGCATCGGCATCAGCTCGCTGCTGCTGCTGCTGGTTCTGCTGCCGGCCTGGCCGTAGACGCGGAACGTGGCGTGCACGCACGCGTCGGTGCCGGGGGCTGGCTGCTCCTGCATCTCCAGCTTCGCGTCGGCGATCGACACCGACAGGACGAGGGTCCGTCCGCCGGCGGTCTGCGTCAGCGTGACGAGCTGTGAGTTGAGCGTCTCGGAGGGGAGCGGAGTGACCCAGTCGGCGACGGAGGTGGCGGTTGTGGCGTTCACTTCCCAGATGCTCGGGGTCAGGCCGTCGTTGGAGTGGTTGCTGTCTGTCACCGGCACCTTGCCGTGCGTCAGGCCGGCGAGAAGGTGCGGCCCAAACAGCACCGCTTGGATGGACGCGTACTCTGGCCGGTCATCTGAAACGAAAATGAAAGTTGTATTTCAGCCTCAAGTTCAGAGTTCAGACACTTAGTTTCGCAAAAAAAAAAAAAAGAGTTCAGACACTTAAATTTGTTTTTCTTCAGGAAAAGCGAGAAAACTCTCTTGGATTTGTGCAATCAGAATCAATGCCGGTATTTGTCTGAGATTTCATACCTTTGATTGCCTCAGTTCTAAGGGTAATGGGAAATTGGAGAGTCAAGGTATCATCGGCCCAGAGCTTGGTCACCGTCAGGAAACCACCTGCAACAAAACAAAACATAAGCAGGATACAGTCATTATTTTTTTCTTTTCTTGAAGGAGCATGAAACACTCTCATAGTATCGAAAGAAACAGTAACAAATTTGATATTTTCAAATCAAGATTTTCGTATACCATTAGTTGAGGTGCCAGTGGATGTCAGGTTGAGTTTCTGGCCATTCAGAATTGCCGTTGCGCCATCTGTACATGTCCATGAAGGGATCCTGACACTCACCTTTGCTAGTTGGGCATCTCCCTGAACATTTGAAATGTCAAAGAAACAACAATATAATCCTGATCCTCACAACCAAGTAACCAACAATGGAGCCAGCAAATCATGGCTGGCTGACATTGTTATTGAGAAGCTACCTTTGCAGAAATGGTGAGTGAAACTTTGAAAAAGGGGTCTGTTGATAACAGAGATTTGGCCTGCTGAGTGACAGTGAGTCCCATGGCTTTCCAATCTAAGGTGCTCGGAATGTACTGGATGATGTAGAGCCCTGGAGTTTCACCCTCCTCCAGGAAATATATGGAATCTCCTAGCTTTGAGAATGATTCTATCCCTATAAATGCAAACTAGAATATTCAGGCAACAACAACAACAACAACAAACAGAATAACTTTCACAATCACAGGTATTCAAGAAGAGAATACCAGTGCCATAGCAGCACCAAAACGTGTCATTCGGACCTCCCCATCCCCCTGGATTCTTTGGTGGAAGGCCAGAGGGGGGCCGGCCACTGACACTCTTCGATCGCCCAGGCCCCATGGGCAGAAAGTAGAGCATGACACCAGGCTGTGTTCCCCTCTGGTTGCCCATGATCCCGTTGATGAGCAGCCTCTCGTAGTGGTCTGCGTACTTGGCCTCCTTTGTCCAACGGAACAGGTTCCGCGACACCTGCAGGCAAGCAAGTCTCAGGATTGTGTCTTGTGCAATGCGTTCGGAGACGAGGACTGAGGCTGCTCCACCTTGAGGAAGTTGTAGGTGGCGCAGGTTTCCTCATTCGAGCTGATTTTGATTTCGTCCACCAGCCGCTTTGGATCATGCCTGGCATACACAAAGGATTTGGACCAAGGTGATTACCATGAAGTCTGAAATCTTAAAAAGTGCATGGTGAATGCAAGTGTTATGACTCACCAGTGTTCCATGGTAGATGTACCTCCAGTTGCGAATGTATGAGAAGAATTTACCACATCAAACAAGTAAGTTGAGATGTCCTGTGGCATGGATTGGTTTTGTGTTCAGTAACTCAAAATGTAAAGGAACAAGACATTTCGTATCAATTTCTATACTGCCTGAACAGTCAAACAGGAGAGTGAACAATATTATCTATCATGCAGAAGTCCTTGGTAAAGTCGAACCAACTTTTCATTACCTTGTAAAGATGATCACCAACGACCTCATATCTCTTCTGTGCACCAATGATGACAGGAAGATGCGTATTTACATGCAAGCCCGATATGTCATCTTTCTGCAAGACGGAGATCAATGTCGCTTAGTAATTGATGGTAGACAGACTGGAAATGTAAAAAGAAAAATCCCAAGTACTGACATGAAGACCAAGAGGTCCAAGGAAGCATGGTTTGTCGAAAAGGTGAGCCATTGTCAGATGTTTCTGGTCTTTCTGCAGGGGGTAAGAAGCAATGCTGTAAGAACAACATAATACCACAAAGTTTGCAGACAGATGCAAAATACAAGTCAAAATGCTACTTAATACTACCAACTGTAATGACACTAAGATTACCGTTATAGTATAGAGCTGGTACATGACGTCGTTAAATCCACCAGTCTCCTCGTTCATTGCCTCCCAGTGCCTCTGAATAGTGTAATTCTGTATCAGGTTCTTCACACGGTTGCTGAAGTAGTCAGTCATCCACACCACCATGTCAAGACCTTTCTTGTTACTGGCCAACATATACTGATCGAGAAGTCCCTGCATAATCTGTAAGGACACCAAAGTGTCAGATGAAACATGATCCGGGGTTTCAGTTAATACACAACACTGCTGCTTCATCGGATGAGATCACATCACAAACTGGTTGCACTGGACCATGGATGGAACAAATGAAGGAAGGACAAGCGTCTGATCTGCACGTACGTACCTTGTGGATGGTGTAGTATGGCGACCATGCCTCGTCCATCTGCTCGTACAAGTCGAACATGGTCTCGGGATACGCCGCGAGGTATCCCGTGCCCATCTTCTTCTGGCAGTCGTAGAGAATGTCCACCACCGTCGCCATCCTCTCCCTGAGGGTGCTGTTGTGCGTGGCCGCCCACATGTGCGCGCTCGCGCTCAGGTAGTGCCCTGCGAAAGCACACAAAAGCAGAGTAGAAAGTGCAAGAACAGAGTCACGAACAAGTCCACCGATGAACAATTGACGCGCATGTGGCAGAACGAATGGGCAAATGGGCAAGGAACCTGTGAAATGGCCACGGAGCTGGCCGCCCGGCGCCTCCCAGCCGCCGTAGGGGTCCCCGACGGTGGGCAGGCCGGCCTGCTGGCGGAAGGTCCAGGTGAGGCGATCGGGGTCGAGGTAGAGCAGGTACTCAAGGTTGGTCTGCTGCGCCCGCCAGTACATGGAGGAGAAGGACGAGTGGCCGGCGGGGAAACGGTCGTCGTCGACGTCCCCGCCGAGGAGGCGGACGTCGTGCAGGGACGCCGGCGACAGCAGCTCCCCGGGGCCAGGCTTGTCGTCTGGCCCGAGCCCACCGCCGCCGCCGCGCGTGAGGCTGCGGTAGAGCGCCAGCCAGTCGAACTCGGCCCGGCCGCCGCCGCGGAGCCTGCGCGGGAGGAGCGCCATCCACGTGGCCTCCTCCGTCGGGGTGAGGTGCGGCAGGCCGTCGTCGTGCCGCCCCTGCGTGTCGTTGTACAGGCGGTCCGTGCACAGGTGCAGCGCCGCGCCGCGCTCCACGAACGCCGCCGCGCACAGCAGCAGCAGCAGAGACTCCGCCGCCGTGGCCATGGCTAGTGCCGGCCGAGCTCGCGCCATCGGTTGGAGGGATGATCCAAGAACTCCGAGGAAGGAACGCGCGTATATATATAGGCCGCCGCCGGCGAAGGTGGCGACTGGCAAGTGAGTCAATTGTCAGAAGACGGGGGTCGGTAGCGTCAAGGGAGACGAACTCGGTGAGCGCGCGCGGGTCTGCTGCAGCTCTGCATGGTGGAAGAAACGGCCAGATGGATAAACCATGGCGCTTGGGCGCACGCGCACCCGGCATAGTCGCCACGTCCCAAGCTCGTCGTGCGGTCGTGCCCACTGCCCTCGCTCCCTCCGCAACCGCCGCCCGATCAGCTCGTCCTCGAGCCTGGCTGGCAAACTGAGTCTCCATTGCTCTTGGGCCAAAATCAGTCTCCAGAAAACACACACAATAATAATGTTTTTTATATACAATTAAAAATCTGAAAATAGTGTTGCGTTAACAAACCACTGGGATAAATATCCTCCTCCGGTGCTCCCAATAGTGATCAGGAAGCTTAGGCTGTTCTCTACTCCTTGTCACCATGCCATTTTCAAATAAAAACAAAACAAAACAAAACCCAAATATTCTCCAACTCTTAAATCAAAATTTGATGATCATGATTCCACATAACTCCAAAGCTATGCATTTTCCTATAAGATACCAAAATTCGGAGGTAGTAGCACACACGGCTGGCATACCTAAACTTGCACCAAGTTTATCCCCTACATCTTGTCTTTTGCACTGAATGGATACAGATTCTGCAGGGAGGCAAAAAGTCTGCTCAGTTCTGTTTGCAGCTTTCTCATTCTTGGCAAGGCAGTACCAATAATCAGCTCACCAGCTGTTCACAAAATAGACAGAAATGGCTTCAGTGACAGCTAACGCTAACCAGGGTGACCTTTCCTGACTATTGTCATTTTCCCAGATTCATACAGAGATGTACTGATAAGAATCAATCATTGCTACATGTACAATATAATCCACTCAAAGGAGCAATTCTGATAGCCTTTTCAAACATAGCTGTTTCCTTAGTTCCATGATAAGGCAATTGTATGGATCAGCATAACATATACACAAAGATCTTCACAAAAGGTAATGCTGATAATTCTAGGAATCTTTTTGGACCTTGTCAGAATTATTGTAAGTTAATAGTAACACCAGACATTAAGAACTAATTGTATGCAGTCCTCAAATACCTATTGACAACAATGATAGTTCTCAAGGGCCTTGTTATTGCTGTAGCTTCATGACAAGACAAAGCATATTGGCCAATGATAGCTAATATCTAACAGCCACAGTCATGGTGTTTTTGACGTGACCTGAGTGGCATCAAATCATCAAATGTCCTTATGCTACCTCAGTGCACAAGGTGATAAGGATTTTGGTGGAACTAAGCTAAAAAATGGTGAAATGCATCTGAAGATAAATTGAAACAACTAAAGATCACTGTGGAAATTACAGTGAACTGCATCTGATAGTTCAAAATTACCTTAGGAACACAGAGAGAAATGACAGGATAAGAATAGCATGAGTGAAAATAACCGAATTGCCACTGCACAGCAACAGCAGCAGTTTTCAAATTCAGTTGCCACTTCACTGTGCCAACTGATGCAGCATTCCATAGAAGAGCATCAGTCTACAAGGTTACAAGGAGCGCGGCCAATGGTGCCTGTAACAAAAAGAGTTTCAGATTACCAAGTTTTGCCAAACACTTAAACATCTCCATTTTGGCAAGGACAAGTTACAAATATGTTGGAGTAAAAAAAATGCATGGAGCTATCCGGTTTAGCTTTTGAAATTGAAGCAGACTGTTCCAGGAGAAATTTTTGTATATAGCATAAAATACTAAAATTTTATGTCATTTGCAAACAAATAATACAGAAGTTAACTACAGCGAGATGCAAACTGAAGACATATGCTCTGAAAACTGCCTCTTTAGAAATGTTGAGTGTCGGATGGATGTAGATGTTTGAACTGCTTCATGGTAGAAGAAGCTTTATTCCATGTTTTCTATGGATATATATTGCCTACAAGTCAAGTGACTAATAGAGCAGGGCTTACACTATGTGTTGCATGCGTAATATCTGGCAGCTGAAATCTGCAAAGCTCCAAAACCTTTCATATAGCCCTGGGAGTCGGCAAGCATAAACTGTGAAGTTAGTATTAGAATAATTTAGGTAAGGTATCTACAAGAGAAACAACCACTAAATTGTTTTGATAACCACAGTAGTATATCTTTTGAAGTATAAACATACTGAGATAATTAAAGTAGACTGAAAATACAAGAGAGCTAGGTAGAATTACGTTCTCCGCAAAATTATATTTTCTGAAGTACTGTAGTGATCTGAAATCAGAATGTAGGGCACATGATACATTTCCACCAATTCATTCCAGTGTTTTCAGTGGATCATCGCATATCATTATATGCACTATAATCACAAGGACACATCCCCCCTATCAGCAAAGCAACCTGAATAGTATAGCATTGTATCTTTTCTATGTTTCACCAGTAATCTCCACAGGTGCAAGCTCCTTCTGTAATTAGATGAAAGCGATTTTTGTCTCTGAGGGATATCTCTCTCCCATAAACTTTTGAGACAAACTTTGCAAAATTGTGGCAGTCAACACAGATGCGAAGATTCTTCATAACCTGGATGGTCAAGCCTGAAGGAGTACTCATCAGTCCAAAAGTTATTGCCAGCTTCTCACTGTGGCCAAGAAGCATACGTTCTTTTTGCTCATCATCAACATCATGAAGTACACAGCTCAGGTCAGGAACAAAGCCAGCTGCTTTAATAGCAACATATATCTCCTTAATCTTAGCATTTATATCTTCCTTCCTGGGGTGGAAACGCTCACTGGCGTGGAAGGTATGAATAACCTTGTCAAGAATCATCCAGCTCCGCCCTGGTTCCTTTATCACAGTGTTCTTTAACATTAACTTCCTCACTCTGAAAACATCTTTCCACATCCCAGAAGCAGCATAAATGTTAGAAAGGATCACATAGTTGCCAGCATTTTCCGGTTCAATGTCAATAAGCTTCTGCGCAACAAACTCGCCAACATGAACATTAGTATGAACTCTACAAGCACCAAGCAATGAACCCCAAATTGCTCGAGTTGGTTGAAATGGCATCTTTTCTATCAAATTTAGTGCCTTCTGAAGTTGTCCAGAACGTCCAAGAAGATCAATAACACATCCATAATGTTCAACATTGAGGAGCGTGCTCTGCTCTTTAACTATATGATCAAACATATCAAGGCCCTCATCAACCAGACCACCATGACTATAGCCAGACAAAACAGCCAACAGAGTAACACTGTCAGGCTTCATTTCATCACGCATAGATCTGAAGAGCTGAACAACTTCATACGCTAAGCCATGCCTTCCATATCCCATAAGCATAGCATTCCAGCTGACCACTGATCTCTCAGGCATATTGTCAAATACCCTTCGTGAGTATAACAGCTTACCACATTTAGAGTACATATCAATCAAAGAATTCTGCAAAGCCTTGTCAAATGGTAACTCTCTACGAAGGATTAGCCCATGAACCTGCTTTCCATAATCCATGGAAGAAAGCCCAGATAATGCATTTAGAACGGCTGTGAACGTAACTTGATTGCATTGCATCCCCTCATTGTACAGCTGCCTGAACAAGTCCAGGGCTTCCTCATCAAAGCCCAGTTGGGTGTAGCCAGATAAAATGGCGGTATAGGAAACAACATCCCTTGCAGGAAGCATATCGAACACCCTCCGAGCTTCTTGGATATTCTGTGACTTGGCATACATGTCAAGAAGGGAACTCCCTACAAACATATGTAACTCGAAATTTGTCTTGACGGCAAAAGCATGGACTTGCTTGACCTGTTGTATGCCTTGAGAACCAGTACAGGAGGTAAGGACAGATGCCAAAGTGAATTCATTAGGCTCGCATCCTGCCAGTTGCAAGTAAAATTGATTACACATATGAGTATACGACATAAATTAGAAAAAAAAAATGGCATTGCATATACCATCCTGGAAGGATGTCAAAATTTGGTGCATCCTATACCAATGAACAAACTTGCAACTTGATGGCCAATGGATATCATGTTGCAGAAGAAAAAGGACAGACCTAACAGGTTACTAGGACAGGCTTAACATATTGTTAGATACATCTATGATGGCAAATCTATATAATCTAGTTCAAGGATAGTGGTGTGGTATGCATGATCATGGAGACATCAACAATGCATCAACAGAAGAAGTATATAACCAACAAATTTTCATAGAGATAACTTTAGCCTCTGACCAAGCAGATCATGCACCCAGTAGAGATATCATGGAAATCAGAGTTTGTTTGGATATGAGATATGAACTATTTTGCCAAGCAGATCAGATAGTTTTATTCATCATAATTGCCCATTAGAAGAGCATTGGACCAGTTGCATTGGAAATGAAGACCTCTAATCATATTTGGTCAGTTTGTTAGCAAGATGACAAGATCCTGTTTGGTGTGTGTGGGAATAGAAGACGATGATTAAGTGATCTACCAGCTCTGCGCATCATGATGAACAGCTCCCAGGACTCGTCAGGTCGTTCATTCTGAGAATACCCCGAGATCATCGCCGTCCACGAGACCACGTTCCGGTCGGGCATCCCATCGAGCACGTTACGCGCGTCCACCAGCGCGCCGCACCTGGCGTACATGATCACCAGCCGCGTCGCGAGGTACAGCGCCGGACGGTACCCCGCGGCCACCATGCGCGCGTGCACCTGCCGCCCCTCGCGGAGCGCCCGCCTCTCGACGCACTCCGTGATGGCGGCGTCGTAGTCGTGGAACCGCGCCGCGCCGGCGCCGGGGAGCGCCGCCACAGCCGACGCGGAGCGGCGTGCGAGGCAGACCGCCACCGCCGCGAGCCGACGAAGGCCGCGCGCGGCGAGCATGGCAAGCGTGGCGTCGTATCCGAGAGCCCACGCGCGAGCATTTCACTGACCACTTCGCGCGCGCGCCGCCGCCGCCGCCGTCGAGACGAGAGGTCGGCGTCCTGCCTCTGCTCACGGGCCCCACTTTTGAGCCTAAAACCGCTGATTTTCCATCAGATCATCAATGGACGGTTCTGATCGCATCACATTGCAGGTCTTTTTTTTTTGACAATAGCATTGCAGGTCTTATTTTGAAAATATCACCAAGTACAGGGCGAATATAGATTGAAAGCAGGGTCCTAACTGTAAATTACTCGCACCGGCCAAAGCGGGCAGTAGCAGCGAGGGAAACATTTGAAAACCTTTTCCACATTTCGGAGTGAGGCACTGAGACGAGCCCGGACGGCGGCCGCCGTCGAGGAAGGCTACTGCTAGGATTATCCTTATTATCCCGCTGTAAAATCGGGTCCCCGAGGTGAGCTCCGCCCCCTAATCCCCTTCTTCATCCAGCATTTCACGTGCTCCTTCGGGGAGATCCGGTCGGATTGGGTGATTTGAAGTTCTAGGGTTTAGTCAAGTGTACCAATCTGAGTTGCGATTCTGTTATTGGGTGTGTAGATGGAGGGGAAGGTGCTCACCGTCGATTGCGGTGGCGCCGGCGTCGGCGCGGCGGATGATCTCAAGTACATCTCCGGGCTGAGCACCATTCTCGTGGCCACCATCCAGGAAGTGAAGGACCATGTCTCCCAGATGGAGTTCATCTTCTGCAACCAGCTCTTCCCGCACATCCAGGCCAATTCGAAGCTCGTCCAGGCGCGTCTCGCAGACGCGATGAAGGCAAGTGAGGCTGAGTGGAGGAAGAGGGAGGCTGGCCTGGTGAACCAGCTGGAGGAGGTGAGCCGTGGTAAGATGCTCGCGGAGGAGAGATTGCTGCAACTGGGCACCTCTCTTGAGGAGGTGAAGAGGAAGCTTGCTGATTCGGAGCAATTGGCTGCGAAGCATGAGGCTGAGAAGAAACAACTTCTGGCAAGGTTGGAGGATGAGATGAGGAAATGTGAGGGGGTACGTCAGCTCCAGAGGGAGATTGAGGAGAAGGACGCTGAGCTGGTCAGGGAGAGAGAGGCACATCAGCGGCTGCTGCAGCAGCAGGTTGAGCAATTGGCTGCAAGGCATGAGGCCGAGAAGAAACAGCTTCTGGGGAGGTTGGAGGATGAGATGAGGAAAGGTGAGGTGGTACGTCAGCTCCAGAGAGAGATTGAGGAGAAGGCGGCTGAGGTGGTCAGGGAGAGAGAGGCACATCACCGGCTGCAGCAGCAGGTTGACCTGAAGGATAAGGATCTGCTTCTGGAGCAGAGCAAGCGGAGAGACTTGATTGAGGATTACACTCAGCTGAAGACAAACTACAAGAGTTTGAAGTCTCAGTACAACTTTCTTCTTGGGAAGATTGACCAGCATGAAGGCTCCAAGCCTCCTGGGGACATTCCTGTAGATAGAAGAAATACTGAAATTCCTCCAAGCAAGAGGAAGCTCAAAGGTACAGCTATCCAAATTTGTCAATCAATCAATTTCTTTGAGCTACTTCATTTTTCTGAATCATCAATCTCTGTTGGTGATTTACTCTACCTGGAATTATGTGTGGATTTGTATTCTTGTCCCATTTAAATTATGCCTGATATTCTGATCAATGCCCTCAAATGAAAATCGTTGTTAATTGGTTATTATTGATCTGCTAATGTTGGACACTTGGACTCCCAAATGCTTGTCCCCTAAATATGCTTGGAATTACTGATTGTGCGTCTTTACATTTTCTGAGCTGCTTGGTTTTCAGATTTGGAGCACACAAACAAGGAGCGCATCCAGGTCCTTTCCAACACAATGGACCT
>JAKNSH010113973.1:0-11372 GCA_027790015.1 Cymbopogon flexuosus
TTATAACAGAATGGATGTCCCCTATGGGCGAACCAAGGCAGCCCACGTGGTTAGATAAAAGTTCGACATGTGGACGAATCAGCACTCTACACGTGCAATATCCTGACGTAAACTAACAATTGAGTAGAGCATAAGAGTTGACAGGGGTTTTGTTAGTTCACGTCACTCCAGTTTCTGGACAGAACAGTTTGTTAGATGAATTGTTTGGGTGGTCAATCGGTGTCCGATTGAGATGAACTTTGGTTAGTGGTTAGGGACTCGTGGATCTACTTGTCTAACAAAATTTCTGCATAGTGGTGATGTAGTTTATGAGATATGAACTGATTACCGAAGCGGACAGAATTTGTGACTTCTCTATTTGGATGCTATTGTCTATGAAGGTTGTGGTGGCAATTGATAGTAGTTGTAACTAGATGTAGTTGGTTGGTGTTGCTGCTAGTGTAATCCTCTAGATACTCTAGAGAGTACTCATTGTACCTATTTGATTATAGTGGAAGTTTGGCAGAGAGCGGTCCGGTTGGTCTAGTAGTTTTTACTCCTCACCTTGAGGTGGTTTTTCATGTAAATTGTTGTGTCTATTGTGCATGTGCTTGATTATTTCCGCTGCATATCTGGTGGTAAATGTTATCCCCACGATCTATCACAAGTTGAGTGATTAATTGTGTTTCATTTGTGTAGCTAGTCCCAACACAGCATATTTGATGCCATGAAAGTCTTATGATACCCCCACTAATTAAGAGTAGCCTAAGATTTGAGGGACGCTCTGTCCCAATTTCCTTCCTCAGCACACCAGGCTAAAACTACCATTGCTGTGTGTGTGTGCGTGCATGTTATTTGTAAGATTATGGCTGCTCGATCTTTAAACTGAGAGGGAAGATGGCGAAGGAAGTTCTTATAAGTCTTTATTTTAGAACCGTCAAAGAGCCTCTAGTCCTGTGGTTAGAGGAGCCCAGCAGCATTCTCAGGTCCTGGGTAAAGCACAGGTCTAAAGGCCGGCCTCGGACGTGGTCATGTCACATGGGCTACCGTGCCACTATGTTCGGAGATTGTGTTGACTTATGTGAGAAGTCTTCTCTATCACACAATGCTCGGGGGGCTGTGGAGGGTCTGCAGCGCTCATGCGGATGTCCAATCCATGCTTGATGTGTGTCCTACTGCTTGATTTCACGCCATGCTATGGCTATGAACGACTTGGTACATGTCCACATGGCTGGATTTGATTCGACTGCCGGGTGGCATGGTGCGGACATAGAATCATCCTTATTTGTTTCTTAACGATCGCAGTAATAACCTCCTGGCCCGCCGAAGGCAACGTCATAGCCTGGCCGGGTCATGTCGTTACCGAAGTCCTTGACGTCGTAGCACTTGGGAGACGTGACGATGGTGTTCACCGGGTCGTCAATATTGTCACCACCGTTGTTGTTCACTGCCATGTAGAAGGCGATGGTGGCTGCGTTGTTGGTTCCGGACGAGGCGAACATGCCACTGCCCATCTGGCCTGGGGCCGGGTGTTGAGGACGCGTCCGCCCATCTCGTTGTGCAAGCTCTCGAAAAATCCCATCGGGGGATGTGACCGAGTTCGTCGCCGTTTATTGATATTCGCCACACTGGTTCTCCAGGCTACTGTGTGAATGAATATAGAATTAGAGACAATGTAATGTAATTGGTAGGATTAAAATGTCACCTCTGACAGGCATCCCAATAATTAGCACCAGAACATGGACCAAGGAAAATTGATGTTATGCCAACTCTGATGTAGTACGTCTGACCCCCAACCTGGGAGTCACTATCCATGAATTTAGTTCCAAGTGCAAATTTGGAGCTTGTCTGGACAAATCCTCCGCAATGATTCAGGCAGTTTGACTTCACACCACCGTCATTCTGTGAAAATTATATATAGATAAATCATTCCGATTCTCCCTGCCCCCTCCCAGTTTGTACTCATTGAAGAACAAAAGTGTCAGATAAGCTTTACTTAGAGACTCATTTTAATTGTTGTCATTTGTGAGTAAGAGCATCTCTAAGGTCTAATTTGGGAGCAAGGGGGAGCCCAACCCAGGGAGGGAAAACCTTCCATATTCAAATGACATCCAAATGGTTCTCACCCTGGAGAAAGTCCGGGCTTCTAAGGAGATGAACAGTTCCAATTAGGCCTAGAATTTTGAAGCCCCAGTCCAAATCTTGATTTTCTCTAGCAAGATCTAAAAAAAATGCATACCTCTCCAACAACTCCCTATCTCAATTCTCAATGTTTCCGCAATAGGGAAAATCAGACCAATCAGGCGTTGACATTGTACTGTGTATTTAAAAAAATGTCAATCTAGATGTAGAAGGATTTGGAGGAAAAAAGTAAGGGTAGGGTTCCCCATGCAAATGCATGAGGGAAAAGTATAGAACCGAACGTGGTAATTAAATATAGTTTGGAATTTTAGAAGAGATTTTGTAAACAGAGGGAGGAATCCAACAAATGTGCTTCTAACTTTTTTAGCCGCTTAAAATTTCATTGATTTATCTTTTTTTTTGGGGTGTATTTGGAGATGCTCTAACGAGTGCATGCACCCAATTTATCCTGGCTCAAAAGTTCAAGTTGCTGATAAAGATGTTCTGAATTTTACTTCAACAATTGGCCAGCCGCATATATAGTGCAAATATGAAATGAAACTTACTGTATAATATACAAAAAATCTTGAATTGTCGTCACCCAAGACCGAAGGCCAGACCTGCAAACGCATTGTACAGTGATAGTACAGTGTAAGATATATATGAACAGTCATAAATACATTCTTCTCCTTTCTGTTTTTCATTGGTGTTTATACAGAATAGAGTAATCTCAATTGTTGACTAGATCACTAGCCAGCACGTTTTTTTAAAAAAAGAAAGGAAGGAAATTGGGCGAAAGGAGAGGTCCACATACAGCCATGCCAACTGCTATTTGGTAATTGAGATCAGGTGGGTCTTGGCCTCTGATAGGGTGATAGCTAGCTCCTGGCCACTGTACCAGCAATTAGGAGGTAACTCATGGAGAACTCGTTTGGCTCCACACGTGTTCGCCAAATTGGTATTGCTGCATAGGCTCCATGGTATGGCCCGGCTACAGTATATGCAGCAGCAATCTGCAAAGCCAAAACGTGTGCAAAACATATTACAGTTTTATAATTATGTATACACAATAAAGCATTGTCTTAATGGTTAGGCAGAACATTGAGATGATGTCCTTGTTATCTGGGAAAACAAATATCCAGGACGCTTACTTCTTCTATCCCATTTGCTGCACCTTTGATGGTCTCATTTGTAGCTGTAGGTCGTCCAAACAATCTGAATGAACGGTTAAGGTGACTGGCAAACTCACTATTAACATTGGCAGGCATCCTCCGAATTGGGACAGTTCCATCAGGGCAACTGCCATTTCTTCTCCATGCCTGCTCAGGGATTATGTAATTTCTTTCGGCAAGTCTGTCCAGCAATTTGGGATGTTCTTTCTTCAGTTCCATCTGAAAAGTAATAAGGAGAGAATGGTAACAGTGTACTACTTTTTTTTAATTCATACTGAAAAAGAGAAAGAAAAAAAACAAAAGGGATAGTGTAGTAGTCTTGTTGATTTCGGGGTGATCCTTCTCCATCCAAACAGGAAGAAATGGATCTGGATCTATGTTGTATGCAACCGGGGACCTTTCTATCACATTCACTTATGCGACCATGATTTTTTTGTTCTTATATTTTGCCGTGTTTACATTTGCTTGTATATGACAAGATGATAATGTTCAGTTTCTTCACGAATGACTAGTTTCCACTTCCCAGCACATGTTCTTTTTAATTGAAAATGATGTGCTACAGATATTATGTTGAGAATAGCAAACCGTATTTTTGTGATCCTTCGGCAGTTCTTCCTTGAGGCTGGGAAATTGTCTGTGCATGTCAACGCAATCAATGATATCGCCGCACTCGCTCTGTTCATCAAGAAGATAGAGGACATGTTCGATGGTGAAAGGAAAAGGATAAGGAGGCAGAAGCATATGAAGAAGAATTTTCCACCCGAATGGGCGCAAATGGATTTTTACTATACCTTAATGGATATTCTGATGTCTTTAGGACCGGCAAGGACCCCCTGAACAGTAGTTATCACTGCCATCAGGGTGATCAATCGAAGCAAAGCAAGGAAGAGCTCCATTTTCTATAGGAGAATTCAGCACAAATGAAGAACGCTTCTGGTGAACTATGAGGATTGCAGGGTGACAGGGTGTCTATAAATAAGGGGCTATACAAGAGATTTCGATAGCATGCGTGTAGAAGACTAATAATTGTAGGCTGGCAGCGTGTGAAATAAATACTACTAGCAAAAAGACAAACAAATACCTGTAATTATTTATGAATAGAATATTTTGAGATTTTTACTTATTAATTACCCCCATCTACCTTAGCATTCATGCAGGGCCAGATTCAATGTATCAGATTTTCCTAGATAGCGGATTGTTTAGATAGTATTAATTACAAAAGAAGTGAAGGAACCGTCAAAATTATCTTTACTACACCATATTATATATAGTCCGATTGAACTAGCTTAAGCCGAATAACTCTGAGAATCCACGATATGCATCTTATGCAAGACCAAAGATCAACAGGTGTATTGCTTGCACAAATCAGTAATCATCACCTAGATACATCAGAGGAGAAGTTCTAAACTTATTGTTAGGTTGCTTTCCGACAAGCCAGTTTATGTTGTTTTGTTGTAAGAGAAAAACATTATACAGTAGTTGATAAGTCGGGCCAATAAGTTCAAGCATTACAAGTCTGGGTTACACTACAAGTTTCATTCTAAAACTACACATCACAAAATATGCTTGTCTAGCCACCAGAGTAGCCAGTAGGGCTGACGAAACTAGAAAGATTTGTTTGACGAGAATTTTGAACTTTTAAGCCGACTAGATTTTGAGAAAAGTGGAGACTTTAGGCTCAATTAAGGTCATGTTTGGATGAGTTTCATATTCTTTAAAACTGGTTTTTCCCTGTAGTTTCTAAAATCTAGATTCTGAGCAAAAAAACTGGTGGGGGTTGGATCCCCTAGCATGCGTTTGGTTGGTGACGAAGTGGGTTGGGTTGGGTTGAATCCAGTTTTCTGGGATGCGATGAACCCACTTCGTTCTAGTTAAGGGGTGGGATTGAACGTAGTTTTATTTTTATTTTAAGGATGAAGAGGGATGAGATGGATGCCACTTTGACACCGTTAGCAGTATAGTAAGTGGGACCCACCTATCAGTTTCTTTATTTTTTATTTTTGTCCTTATCTTCTCCCTCAACTTTCAAACGCATGAGCACCATGCCCTGCCGCCCATGGCCACCCTGCCCCACATCATCTGGCCCCACTGCCCCAGCGGCCCACCGCCCTGCCTAGCCCAAGTGGTGTCCCACACCCCCAGCTCCGGCGGCTCATCGCCCCTCACCACCGTTGCACCCTACTCCCGCGCCCCGCGCACCGCAGCGCCATCATAGGCTACGGCCATAGCGGACACGGGACACCACCTCCTCGCCCACCGCTGCCTCACCTCGGCTCGCCCTGCCCCACCCCAAGGCCACGCCGTACTGGCTCGCCCTACCCTGGCCATTCCCCGCACCCGCTGACCTGGCCGGAGCTCACCCCCGACGAGCCATGATCTAAGCTCTAGCTCGGTCAGGCCGTCATGGTTGGGTTGGAGCTCGCCCTCGAAGGCCACGGCAAGGGCTAGAGCTCGCCCCCACGTCACGCGTGTCGGGGCTAGATCTTGCCCGCGCGGCCATGTCGGGGTTGGAGCTCGTGTGGTGTGGCCGTGCTGGAGGCCTAGAGCTCGCCCACGCCGCCATGGCGAGGCTTGAGGTCATCCCGCACGGATGATGGAGAAGCCCCATGAGAAGCCAGTGCAACGCGCTTTCAAACGGAGGAACACGGCCTCCATCTGGGTCGAGGTATATGCCATCTGGGTCCGTCCCAGTTCAACCCGACCCCCAAACCAAACAACAGCTCATCTAGGTCCGACCCAGGATATCCCACTTCAACCCGCAATCCAAACACTAGGATAGTTTTTAAGAATCTGCCTTCATTTATTGCTCACAGGGTTACAAGAAACTAGCAAAAGTTGTGTGTTGACGGTGGTGAAAATTGACACAAGAAACAAGGGAAGTTTGGCATGTTTGGATCCCACTCAGTTTTCATGCCAGATTCTTAAAAAACTGGCAAAAACCAGAGGACCCAAATAGGCCAAATTCTAGCTTGGAGATTTCAATAACAATATATAATTTATCACCAGCAAATATACTTTTTACCAGATTATTCATGGCTCAAGAAGATGGTGGGTCCAAACACTACTGGTTTGCATTATTTATTAGATAAGTTGCCCCTTATCCTGAAATATAATATAGAGCATTTTGAGTTCTTCTAAGTCAATGTATCATAAAAAGTAATGATATGAGTTTTCGAAATTCAAATATGAAGTTTGAATATGTGAATTCAAAGTTAGGGATATATATAGTTTTGCATATGTGAATTTAAGGAAGTTTTGAAATTTAAGGAAGTTTTGATAGTTCTGAAATTCAAGAAAGTTTTGAATATGTGAATTAAAGTTAGTGACATAGATTATATGTGAATCTAAAGTTTTCATATTCAGTCATAACATTTTGTATATGTTTTAATCAGACACAACACACATGCAAAAACACACTAATGCACACTCACCCTTATGAATGCAACGCACCACCTACAAAGACGGTGTCACATTGTCATGTTGCCTACCGCTAAAAGAACAATTTTATTAAATTCTAAAATAAATTTGGAAAAATGTGAATATGCACATCAAGTCGACAATTTAAATCTGAACATATTACACCACAAGTAACCTGACATGCTGAGCTACATTCCGTTTGCACAATGCTTTGTGTATGTGAGTTCTATGATGATGTGTATACTTCCGAACTACCAAATTTTTATAAGTATCTAATTTTAAAGTTGTGGTTATAAAACTTTTGATATTTGATTGGGAAGTTCTTCAAAATATATAGTGCAAAATTTTAGGACATGAGTATAACATTTTGAGTATGTTGTATCTTCAGACGATGTGGACACAACAAAATACTCCATCCGTCCTAAAATAAGTGTCGTTCTCACTTCTCGAGAAATACTTTGACTAAATATATATTAAAAAATATTAATATTTATGTGACACAATTAGTATCATCTAAAAGATATCTGAATCTAGTTTATTCACAAATTTATTTGGAGATACAAATATTGCACGTATTTTTTAGAAATTAAGTCAAACTTGCGGCACAGAAAACCCAAAACGACATTTATTTTCAGACGGACGGCATAAATGCTTCAAGCTGCCATCTACGTATGATCCTGGAAGCAAGATTGAAGGCATGGCAGTGCTTGCAGAGTGGTAGCGGCATGCAGCACTGGTGCTGTGGCACGTTGCTAGCTCTGCATGCCGCGGGCGATACAGTCACTAGAGATATACAGCTATTTGTAGAAAATATGTGCAACATTTGTATCTTTAATAGATTCAAAGATCTTTTTAATGATACTAATTATGTATTATAAATATTAATATTTTATAATATATAATTGCTGGCAGTTGTTTCTCGGGAAGCGCAAGTGGCACTCATTTATGTCCAGGGAGTACATCTATATTGGCAATCTTTGTGTAGTAGCATTTCATTTGCTCTAGAATTTGAGCCAATAAAATATTTCAAATTTATTGATTTTTTGACAAATATTAGTGCACAAAAAGGGAAACTATTCAGTAACATTGAAAACTGCCAAAATCTATATGAGCTCAAATTTGTGTTGTTTTCTGCTAAAAAGTTTAAATGAGAGCCAAACAGTCACCAAATTTCATTATTGGAGATAAACAAACAGTTGACACATTGCAGCATGCATGCCAACTGTACCATATTGTGCAATGTAAAGATTACAGAGATTCTGCATGCAGTATATTGAGTATTACAGCTGCAAATGATTGTATTCTGCAACATACTATAAATAAGTTGGTCACCATTAAGGCTTTGCCCAACAATTGTTATCATTTTCACAGGTGCACAAAGGAGGAGGAAGAAAAGAATGGCTCATGCGTCGAGCTCTTTCTCCATTGTTCTGTTGTTTCTCGCTCTAGTATTTGTGGTATGATTTTTCATTTTTAATGTTCTAGTTTTTGTGTGCTTTAAGTTTTCGAAAAGGTTTCAGTTTTGCACAATTTGTTTATTTACTTTCCTCGTTTGGAATTTCAAAAACGGTAACCTGGTATCCAACAAATTGTTTTTGTTTCCTGAATATGAATGGATCCATTATTTATGTGTGTAGCATTACTCTGTTTTGTGGATTGTTTCAGAGTAAGGTTTCTTCTGGAAGTGCAAATGGAGAGATTTACAAACCTGTGAGTCTGTCTGTAGCATTACTCTGTTTTGTGGATGCTATGAAAGAGCACTATTTTATCTGCCTCGAGTATCTGAATGTTGCATCATTTTACTGATTTGGCGTGTGAATTTGTAATACAGGCTGGTGCAGAAGGCTCTGTCCCCACAGAACGTACTAAATCTTCTGTGCTCTCAACATACTCTCGTTTTTCGCCACCTTGATTTTTTTTTTTCAGAGAGCAGATTACAAAATCAATTTATCAAAAAAGGTTTAATGGCAGTAGTCCTTCTCAATTAATATTTATATCCTGTGCATGTACAGAATGTCCAGAGAGATGTGACTACCGGTGCTCGGCTACATCACACAAGAAGCCATGCCTTTTCTTCTGCAACTATTGCTGCCAGAAGTGCCTGTGTGTTCCATCTGGTACGTACGGCAACAAGGAAGAGTGCCCCTGCTGCGACAATCTCAAGACCAAGGAAGGTGGCCCCAAATGCCCGTAAAATGAATAATAAAGTGGCCCGAATCATTCAAAAAACAAATGCACAAAATGAAACCTTGTACATATTTATCTAGTATACGATGGCTTCCCTATCTTAGAATTTGTCACATGGCAGAAACATCTGTAAAGCACCAGATCTTAACAGGAGTATAAGACTTCCTACAATGGCCTCCCTATCTTAGAATGTGTACGCGGACCTTGCCTCTCCAGCATACTACTCCTGCTGTCCTTGGGCAAGAAATCGTCCTCCGGGATGGGGCTGCGCGGACGGGAATAGAGCTGAGGAATGAAGGGGTGGGAGGTGGTCTGAGCTTGCGTTGGTCACATCTGCTCGAGCTCATGGCGGTGGAGGTGATCGAGCTCCCGTCGGTGGAGATATGAGATGCGGCTTCCTCGAGCCATTTAACTAAAATTTAGAAAAGTAATAATTTATAATTTTTGGTATTTGACTGAAGTATCATGCAGATTGAGAACATGTAATAATGTATATTGTTATTGTCTTTGCTCACCATATTCCAAGAAATATTCATGAGTAAATTGTTCAGATCCAACTTGTCTCTGTATTCCATATTTGTATATGTCATCAACACAAATATGCATTCATATTAGTATCCAACACCGACTTCAAATGAAAAATATAGAAACAAAAATGGTGTAACTAGTATCCCTCCAATTATATTAGACCCACACCCAAGTAGGTGGTGCCAAGTCAGAGACAAGGTAGATTCCACTCACTTCATTTTAAATTATATAGAGTTACTACAACAGCATCTCCCTCAAAACGTCAGGAAGCATATATATTTTATTGATGAGAGCTAGAGTATGTTTTATTGATCAGCAATTGTTACCAACTTTTCATAGGCTTACGTAGAAAAAAATTTGCCGTAATGCACATGCCCTGAGCTACCTTATTCCCCCCATGATCGATACATTATCTGCCATTTTGTTTGGAGAAATGGAACAGCATTTCTGAAGTTCTGCAAAAAGTTGGAACAAATAGTTTAAAGGATCTTTCATATGTATGTTTTTAACAGATAATACATGAGTAGAAGGATGAGGGGAAATGATATGGATCTCCACAACAAGATTACACTAACATCTTATTCCACATGAAATTGGCAGCCACAGGCTTCAAATTCCAAAAGCCACAGTTGGGCATTATTTGGCTTTCTTTTGAGAACTTCCCAACATGGAAGAAAATAACTGACAAACACTATGCAGTTGAAACTAATTCTTACAAAGAACCAACTTTGAAATCATCGTATTGTATCACTATAAAGCTGCATGCAAATGTCACCGCTGCAATCAAGCTTCATTCATGTGATTCACCAGCCCGTTGATATTGGTAGTCGCCTTCCTCATATGCCTCACCTTCCTCAGGGCCTTCTGGTTCAGCATTGTTTGGCTGCATCTGATAGTTGGCTTCCATTTTACCAAATGAGTCAGCATGATGATACTCGTGCTCATGCCACTTCGAGTCTTCAGTTTCATGCCCACGTGCATGTTGACCATAACCATATGTGTCATGATGTTTGTGTTGCTCATACTGACCATACCCATAATCCTGCCCATAACTAGACAGATTTCTGTCAAGCTTTGTCCCACCATTGCCATAGTCTGCATCGCTCTCACGCATGTGACCACGTTCACGACTAGTGCGCACATAATCTCTTTCACCACGGTCCATGCCTCTCTCACGATGGCGATCATGAGAGCGAGCACGGCCCCTTTCTCTATCATAATCCCAACCACGATCCCTGTCCCTGTCACGACGATCACGGTCGCGGTCACGGCCATGGTCTCTTTCGCGGTCCTTTCCTCTCTCCCTGTCTCGAGTCCTCTCACGGTCTCTACGGTGATGCGAACGTTCATGGGACCTCTCCTCACGGTCTCTTTCCCGTACCCTTCCATGAGATTTTTCATGGTCCCTTTGAGAAGAAAACAATTGCAGAAAGAAGGAATTTATAAGCATCAAACATCAACGCAACAATCCCTTTAATTTGACATGGGTTACCTATCGGCACGACGATCATCCCTCCTAGGATGTTCTGATCTAAGGCGCCCACCATGCTGTTGCTCCCTGATAATAAGATATGCAAAAGTGTTAACAACCAGATATTAGTGCCAACATAAATGTAGCACAAGTAATACACCAAGGTCATCACAACTTTCAACATCAAACAATGACATGTCAATGTATCAGGTGGTACAGAAAGCCTCATCATACAGAAAAGCATATCTATATCTATACCTAATTATAAAGAGGCAAAATTTCCGCCGTTTTTTTGGTATGGTCTTTTTTTGGTCTGGCCTATTTATTGACCTCCACACTAATTATAGTTTGCGTCCAAAACCAATTCCACGCACAGAGTCCTAAACCGATCAAATTTCGTATTGCACACCTCCACACTAATTACAACCGGAATCATCACATCTGGAGTTTGCGTCCAAAACCAATTCCACACACAGAGTCCTAAACCGATTCGAAAC
>JAKNSH010114026.1:0-11850 GCA_027790015.1 Cymbopogon flexuosus
CCTTAGCATCTGTACCGCATTTCCGCAACGAGGAAATGGAAAATACTATGGTAACTTGCATGTACCACTAATACATCTTTACACAAATGTTCTCAATCACTATGGTTCTACTAATTATGAAATGTGCAATAGGTGAAGAACCTACAGCAGTGTATTGATCAATACATTAACGAAGCTGTTGAGACTGGATTGGAAAAGATTACAGATTCGGTCAACCTTGCTCTATGGAAGAAACAATACTATCGAGACATTCCCCAACAAACGGACACGTAAGTATAATGTTCTACATATAATTGCCACCTACTCACATGGTGATTCACAAATCACCTTTGCAATGTAGGAATTCTTGTGGTGCTTTTGTGATAAAGTACATGCTGGAGTGGAATGGGCATCAAATGAGTCATAATTTCTCACAGGTGCATGCACAGCTACAACTGACAGTTCAATTTTTCTATTTCGATACATTTAAAGCTTCACTAAACGCCATGCCTTTATTCAGGATCAAATTAACACTTTCAAAAGAAAGATGTGTACTAGGTTGTTGCATTCAAAGAATAACAAAAGTCGAAGATCTTCGTATAAGCAACCCATGACGGTTTGTTTAGTTTCCTAGCTACTTTATCTTTTATTTCATTCATATTTCCAGCATACGTTGTAAAGGTTACCTATTTATTTTTTCAGAAGGCAGAATACCTGGGCATCAATCCAGAAGCAGAGTCTGATACTGGAGATGTCTACATATTTGAATCACAAACTGGTGGAAAGAAAAACAAGATTAAAGCAAAGAACACCAGTGGTACTAAAAAAAAAGAATCAAATCAATCATCTCAAGCTCCAAGCAACCGTGGACGGCCAAGAAAAGATGCACAAAACAAAACGGCTTCAACAAACAAGAATAGCACAGAAAATAGCAACACAGTTGCTCCAACTATGCATTGTGAAAGTCGCAGAGTTTCCATTCCAAGCCAGTTCTACAAGAGCCCATTTCGACAGCCATAATGGTCAAAGGGTATGCAGGTTTATGTAAAATTTATCTTAGTCAGATTTGTTTCCTTTAAATCTACTTCCAATTAGGAAGTACAGCAACATTCAGAAATAGTATGTTTCCATTACTTGGATGACTCAGACATACTGTTACTTAACCTTCTTCCGTTTTCTTTTCAGTTGTACCAACCATTCTTCCTCTGGGTTCCAGGCTATGTGATTCCTGGAGCTATGGAAGACCTGCAGCCCACTGAAGATTGCAACCTTACTCTATTTCCATGAAGTGTAAAAACAAAATCTAGCGATCCTACTATGTAGATTTGGTTTCTGTGTTTCCTCACATTTAGTGGACAATTCAAATCCTTCATGTAAGACATGCACATGTCAATTTCAGTGTGATTCACCTGGCATCTAAACTGTTTTGGGTGATTCCTGTTTCACCAAGTAAATATTTGTAGATTTTTCAAACTTGTCATAGATTCCTTTTTATTCTCTGTTTCTTATTCCCCTGTCAACAATCTGATATTTTTAATTTTAATAAACCAAGGGGCGCATTTCAAGTCATCATCTCAGTTCAAAATACGACATTATCCATTTATTTATGCCAAACACTAAATTCCAATGGATCTGCAGATCTTGATCCCAGTAGTATGCTGCAACCCTGTCCTCTACTCAGCTACCGTTTTCATGCCAGTTAGCCAGTGCACCAAATTATGAACAAGCTCTGAACATGTCTAAATTGCTTAACCCAACCCTAGCAAAGGAAAATGCAGAATTAACAGTGTCAAGGCTGCAATTTTTTTTCCAGTAAACTACCGTGGACGAAGTGTCATGTGTCATGTAAAAATACTTTGACCTGTTTTCTTGTCCCAAACTAGATGCGGGGATTAGTGTCTCCTAGCCAATATGGGGGTGCCCAAATTCTATGCGGAAACAGAACTTAGTTGCTGTGGATCCCAATCTTAGCTCAAGCAGCAGTGCAGGCCGTCCACATAGGCCCAGAAAATGGATGGCACACTGAATAGAACCCAACTACGGGATTGCTCCTCACCTGCTTCAAACTAGCCGGGAAGGTGATCTTCAAGGACCCGAGCACCAGCTGCCGCTATCTCCATGCCAGTACCGGAGCCAAGAATAATTATAGGTGGGTGTGTTCTAACTCAAAATCACAATTCAAAAATAAAACAAAAGGCTTATGGCCTAATCACACTGTATTCAAATACTACAGTGACACAAATTATGACAATTTGAGACGGAGAAAACAAGGACAACGGAGATAGGGAGAATAGAGAAATGATTAAATTGACAATTTGAGATGCTCACCTAAATTGCAACGTATTCACATACACAACTCTGGCTCTGCCTCGGCCGAATCCACCTGCTGGCCGACATGTACACGAACGCGGTAGGCCTCGGCACCAGGTTGTGGTTGGTGTACCTCGCTTTCCACCTCCTCCCTCCACCGCTCGCCTACAGGTCGCAGCCCACTCGGTTCGGCGCTCTGCTCCGGCTGGATGCCAGCGGCGTGCTTGCTCCAGGCAGCCGCAGGGCGGCGGCCTCACGCATGAGAACCGAGAAGTTGGGAATCGCCGAACCAGCCCTGCCCTTCGCCAGTCCGACGTGCGGCCGCGGGGGAATCAGGAGGCTGGCTGTTGGCGGCAGCGGGGCCGTCTGGCGCTGGCGGTGGGCAGAGACGGCTGGCCCTGATGGAGTTGCTCTCCGCCTCCGCCGCAGGGAGGACGGAGCTACCGAGTGGCAGCTGCGGCCTGCATAAGACCGCGTGAGCGCGCCGCCAGGAGACCTCGGACCACCTCCGATAGAGCCGAACAGTGCCAGGAGTCCACATCGACCCCTGGGTGTCTAGGCCGCCGGCGCGTCGAGAGGAAGGGAGGGCCCCTGCCATCGCCGGCTTCGTACGTGGCGTTGGAACGGTGGAGGCGAGGGGGAAGAAGGTGACTGGCGTCGGCGTCGGCGTCGGCGTGCGTCGGGGACGAGCAGGAGGTGTGGCGGCGGTGTCCGCCCCAGTCATGCGAGCAAGGAGGGGCGCGACCGCCGGAGAAAGACGGCGGCGGCCGCGAGGGCGCGGCTGCCCAGGGCGACGGGATAAGATTTGCATTCGGATATGAACTTCGAAGCAGCCTCAAATTCTGATTCGAAGCAGCTCTTTTTTTTATTCATCTAGACTACAGAAGCTGCTCCATGTACGTCAAAGTACTAAAATACCCTTTCAAAGAGTTCCGGGTCCACCTATATTTTTGGTTCCGGCCCACAGCTTAAGTTCCTCTCATATAGTTCCTCCTATTTTTAGACCATCAGATCTAAGTAAATGGAGGGCTCATATTATTTCCAAGCGTAGTAAAAAATCTCTATAATTATATATAGCACCTAATTTTTGTTTAACTTACTTTTACAGGATACCCAAAATAATAAGCCAAAAAAAAAAGTTTCTAAAAAAAAAAGGCATACCAGGCCCATGCCTAAACATTGGGCCTGATATCGAGCTCAAGTGCATTCTAAAAAAAAACTACAAGAAAAAACATCGTTTTTTCTTAAAACCCAGTGTTTGAGCAGGTTTACATGTGAACATACCAGTTCTCAATTTATTAATAGTAGCAACAGTAGCAAAATTCATTGAGGTCAGTAAAATAAGAGCATTCTAAAATATACCTCCTCCATCTCAAAATAAATCAACTTCTAAATTTATCATAAATCAGAGTATTTTTAAGTAGGCCAAAATTATAGGAACAACACTAATATTTATGGTACCAAATTAGTATACACTATGAAATATAATTTTGTAATCTACTTATTTGGTGTATTTTAGATAAGTTTGGCCAAACTCAAAATAGTTTGACTTAGAAGATGATTCTAAGAGTTAACTTATTTTATGACGGAGGGAGTATATTTTTAGAGGGTATATTAATTGAGTGTGTTAAAGCATACCAAAACACTACTTTGTCAAATAATCTGCCCATATTCAATTTTGCAGACGTATCTATCAGAAATTAATTCATTCCCCTTTTTTTAGATAATTTGTCTAATTTTATTTCTTGAGCCTTGCTTGTTATATTTGACGATCTCTAAATTTATCTTCACCTCTAATAGAATGGCTATATTTGTTACTGTTAAAAAATGAGAAAAAAAATCAAATTAAATCAAACTGCCACTAGTATTGCTGTGTAGTTTCAGCTGGCCGGTCCTGCTGTGCCAAATGACGCAGATGGCAGATTTGTACTGGTACAAGATAACAGATTGCCTGCGATTTGTGCAATTTGGGAAGTTGCACAAAAGTCAAAAGAGATCATATATAGTTCACAAAAAGGAACAATTCCGTTGCAACCATAAAAAATGTTCCTATCTGTCCTGAAACTCTAAGCAATACTTTTAGAAAGAGACAAACAGCTCTCAACATTACTAAAGGCTAAAACCCTATCTGAATTCGCTACATAATATAGCCCGTAATAAGTAAACAACATTTCTGTGTGCATAGCAGTACAAGTCAAAACAGTAAGTTCATCTGACCAACAACAATAGTCTGAAAGATGGCACAGCCAGACTAGACCGGCAATGCTCAACCACACCAATGTCCAATAACATTTGGTTAGGCAAGTTTAGCCTTGCTCAGCTGCACAAGCCCCGGCGAAGCTTGCCAGGGCCAGACGGCCAGTTAACTGAACTCATTCACTTGGCAAGGAAATGAAAAATGTAACTTACGCCATGTCAACTAATATACCATCAATACGCATCACAGATACTCCAACACAACAAAACTCTGCATCATAAACCTTTGAATTTCATTCCAATCACAGCTGAGATCGTGCGGCAACTATTAGATGCCGGGAAAAAGGGTTAAGTCATACATTTCACAGGCCTGTATAACAGTATATGTGACGAGGAGCAGGCCCTTCAGCTATGAGCCTCAAAATGCAAAACCCAATTTGTTTCACAACTGACGAAAACAACGGTTTGTGTACCGAATCATATGATAATGGACAAGACCACACGGTTTCAGACTTTCAGCACCTACCAGAAACCTATCCACGTTTGCTTCCAGTATACCATAACCAACCAAACACCAGTATATCTCTGCCACGGTAATGTCAGCTCTACCTTGAATATCTTTTTACACTGCTAACTACAGCAGCCTCAGTCATCAGTTAGTCTGTGCCGAAGTATCGATCACCATACTCTCCAAGTCCTGGGATGACACGATATTCATCGTTCAATCCGCTATCAATCTCTGAGGTTACAATCTTCAAATGAGGGAAACGCTTGCACACACAATGGATGCCTTCAGGAGCCTGTTTGTTAAAGAGACATATAAGCAAAATAACCAAAACGGAAGGGATCATGCAGGAGTAACCATCTATGACTCAGCAAAGGGAATTTTACCGAGATGAGAGTCAGAAAAATGATCCGCTCCTCAGGAACTCCTTTCCTCATAAGAAGTTCAATGGCTTGATTAGCTGAATTGCCTGGAGAAACAAGACAAGAAACTTCAGTGATAGCTAAATAACATCACTTTGTAATTGCAATAAACATGCAAAAACAACTAAAAATAGAAACTGGAATAACGAATATGCAATGCTAACCTGTACCAAGCACAGGGTCCAAAAGCAAAACACGACGTTCAGCAATATCCACGGGCAGCTTATGGTATATGAGCTGTATACAGAAAATAAATTCAGTTTATTCACAACTCAACAAACTGGAAAAAAGAAGAAACCATTCTCTTTTCAAGGAAACCAATAAGTGCAACGAAAACTTACTTGTTGACCATTGTCTCCAATGCGATGAAATAGAATTTTGCCTATTTTTATCCCCTTACAACAAGCACGCAGTGCATTTTCCATGCTTTCACCACTGCAAGTATTTCAGTTAATGTGCAGAATTAAAGGAAAGTAGGTATATCAAAAGCAATTTCATTGCAAATATACAACTAGAAAAAATACGAGAAGAAGACGAAAACACGATCATTAGTATAATTACATATTGATCTGCTGATCTAACCATTAAGACGTACCACCATCTGTCCCAAATTATAGATTGTTTTGGCTTTTCTAGGTACATAACTTTTCTAGATATACGATGTCTAGATACAAGATAAAAATTGTGTATCTATAAAAACCAAAATGACCAGTAAATTGGAACAGAGGGAGTACTAGGTAAAGTGGCCGAAGCTATAACTTTGTAAACAGGACTTGAAAACCAACTTTTGTTGGAGCATAGAATTCAAGAAAGCAAAGAAAATTTGGGAGTCAGAATCTCAAAGTGTCCACACAAAAACACAAGAACTCATGAATGCAATTTATAAAGGGCGTGCTGAAGCAGATATAGAATAGTGAAAAAATATTGATGATGGCACCATATAACATTTAAATTATTGCCTATCAAGTGCCAAACCTTCTAAAAAAGCTATTCTAGAATTTACCTTCGAATAATAGACACTCCACAGAGCTTCTTGCAGAAGTCAACTCCCATGTAAACAGATCCTGAAACACAAGACAAACAGTCATTATACAATAGATTACAAGCATTCAATTCTTTTCTATCCTAAAATATGGAACAGTACAGGGTAACGGTGGAAAAAATGAGAATTAGAATGAAGTAGATAGGACAATTAGCAAATAATCTTTTAGGAAGTCCCAGAGCTTCCAGAAAATTTCTTTCACATGAGATGTGGCATTTTTAGGGGCAACAACACTTTATATATTATATAGGGTGATAAAGCATAATAAGTAAATTAAAAGCAAATGTCGATCATTTAATCCAAAAACAATAAGAAACACCTCATCAATGAAACATGTACCATGGTTCTGGGAAGACAACGAATATGAATAGGAAATAGCAAATGCCATGAACATTATACACTCAATTTTGCCAAGCCATGTTCCTTCCCTTTACTAAATTCCTTAGGCCATGTTTGGTTCCCAGGAATTGAGAGCAATTGGAAAGTAATCTAATAATAAAATGGGAAGCACTTTCTAGGTATTGGTTTCAATTCATGGGATCCAAACAGGCCCTTATAGTATATCATAGCTGTTACATTCAAAAAAAAAAAAGTATATCACAGTTGTCCATGTTATAATGTTGAGCGCCAATTTGAAGGAAGGAACATAGATATTCTGATAAATTATGCCAAATAATTATCTATAGGACCTAATACAATAAAAGAAGAGAAAGGTGTACGAAGAAAGTTAGCCAACGACATACCTGTTGGTGTAACCACCTGCTTCTCTGTAAATGGCAAATGCCCAAGACCATGCTCAACCACCTGGAAGACATTTTATGTACAACAAATGCATTGGTATACAGTAAACCACATTAACAGCTCTCAAATTTGTCAGTTTATAAAGTTATTGGAGGTCATAAGAACTAAGAGTGGTACCAGACGAATCAGCCTATCTGAGTAGAAAACAAAGTCAGGTGTAGTAATGTTCTTGTCACGAATGAGAGTATGCATTCCTCGTATCTGTTCAGATGAATCAATCAAAAGCATCAGGAGTGTGCAAATATAAGATCATTGTAATGTAAAGCTTAGTGTTAAAGGTACCTGGAAAGTTGTGTGTACTACAAAGACATTTGGGTATACTTTGCACAGGTTATGCTGACCAAGTTTTGTGTGGATGTGTTGCACAATTAGATCAATAGCAACATGGTTATCTCCCCCTTTTGGTATGATCACATCAGCATATTTCTTTGAAGGCAGGACAAAAGCATCAAATGCAGGCTTGACAAATCTCACATACTGGTTATTTCAATGGAAACTTGTATTAGTGTCATACTGTCATATTTAATTATTTATACTTGTTGCAAGCATGATAGCGTAGGGATATTTGTAACGCTTGTAAATAGCATAAATTGGCCAATAAGATACATTGTATGAATACCTGCTCAAGCACTGAGGCAACATCTCTACCTCTTTCAACAGTATCACGCCTTATACGTCTAGCAAGTCTAATATCAGCGTCTGCATGCAATCACACGACAGCAGATATGCATAATGATCAAAGATTGGTAAAAATATGAATAAACAATTACAGTTGCAGAACAATTTAAGCATATACTTTAAGCAGACACCATGGAATGGATGAGCACATATCTCTAACAAAGAGAAGAGTCACAAACCTGTGTCAACAAAAATTTTCATGTCCATCAAATCACGAACCCTCTGATCATGAAAAACCAAGATCCCCTCCAAAATGATGACATCTGATTCATTGACCTAATAAAAAAAATGGCCAGTATCATAAGAGGAGTGCAAGGTAAAACAAAATCATAATTCAGTGGGTCTGGCACATAAAAACAATAAGGATAACACCATTTATCATATGTAGCTTATTTCAAAGACAAAACTTCAAATGTATGACACAGTACATGCCTACTAAATAAATTTTATAGGTTGGCGCCAACGTCTAGAATAGAAAACGACAAGAACAGAAAACTGCAATAGCATTACTCAAAAAGTTAAAAGGCAAAGCTTTTGCAACAGAAATTCAATCTGATCACAATAAATAGCATTCATGGCATGCCACCATTTTTATATATTTTCTATATACTTACAAAAACAAGGTTATGCAAATTAGATCATAAATAATAACAGAATTGTTCTCTTCACACCAATAGTTTATTACACTACCTTCCTGAATTTTTCAGAGCATCGCCTGTGATTCTTAAAATCATATATAGGAATATTCACAGACTGTCCACTTTTCAGCTTTCCCATGCATACCAAAAGTTGATCTGTATCAAATGCATCTGCAAGACAAAGAATAATAATAAAAAAACTTCATCAGCTAAGATGAACTAAATCCCAGAAACTAAAAAGAGAGAGATAGAGCATATTTTCACATGATTGCATATCACGTACCAGGGTGATCAAAATTGTAGTCTTGCACCTGCTCAGACTGTTCCTCAGTTAAACCACGGTAGAATGAATCCTGCAAAAAGTTACAGCCCAAAGTGAATTGTAATCGATGTCAGAAACCTCTGAAACAGTGCTTCTATGGTTGGGTACTATTAGAGTGTGTATATATATAGTTGCCTACTATAACCAACTTATAGTTTACTATCTCTTGATGCAACCATTAGTCTAATGCCAGGAATTCATCAAATTAGAATTGTCAGCATGCATCAGGATGCTTTGCAATTTGGAAGCACACAATGACACAAATCGGAATTCAACAAACAGAAAAGAAAACTATACTGCTTATTTCATTGGAACCAGAACACGAATGAATGCAGATGCAACATTGCACACCATTTTTCAAATGATATTTTTCTAGTTTCATTGACATGCAATGTAAACAACGATATGAGCAAATCCATGCATGTGAATCAATTATACAGAATTCATGCTGATTAATAACAATAAGCTGATCACAATGAAAATGTTCATGTAACCAAGTTTTAATAAATCAATGTGTCATATTTCTGGCCTTAAAGAAATTCAAAAGGTATCTCCAAGTGAACACCAAAAATAACGAACCCAAGCAAACCGCGTGGATCAGTTCTCTAGACACACCAGTTTTTGACCTGCCACATCAGTTGGTCTGCATCTGTGCAGTTACTTCCTAGTGAGAAGTGACAAAACACCTTGCAGTTTCGTGTTAGTGTTAGCATAACTTTGTAACAATACTACGGCCATTTTAAAACAGAAATCGCCCAGAAGTTAAAAGCACCTTGCAAGTTGCAAAGCATCCTCAAGCAGGCTGACATTTATCATTCAATAAAAAAGGGCACTGGGTACGTCCTTTTTTATTGAATGATAAATGTCAGCCTGCCTCAGGATGCTTTGCAACTTGCAAGCACACAGATCGGCATTCAACAAACAAAAAAATAAGAATGCTTACATTTCATCAAAAGGAGAACACAAATGATTGAATGGAGATGGAACATTGTACAAATGTAATGTAGGCAACGATTATAGCAAATGCATAATTGTAAAACAAGTATAATAAATGAACTCATGGTGCCTAATTAATAAAAATAAGATGCTCACAATGAATTTCATGTTATGACTTCTAATAAATCAACAGCTCCCATATTTGCCGGAAAGAAGCTTAAAAGGTGTCTCCAAGTGAACAGAAAAATAACAATTCAAGCAAAGTGCGCTGATAATTGTAAACTATTTAGGAAATACTCAGTACACTCAAGCCAGATTTAACAGAAAAGGTCAAGGTAGTTGTCTAGGCACACCACTTTTTGATCTATTGCATCAGGTGATGTTCTGCAAGGTCACTTCTATCCTAGCGAGTAGTGACAAAGCACCTCAGCATAATGAAAAATATGGCCATTTCAAAACAAACACTATCATCCAGAAGTTAAAAAGCACCAAGTAGTTGGTCCTTGCTTTATATGTTGAGTAAGACTAAAGCAACATATAGTCTATCCAAGTCCCAAATCATGAGCAATTTTATATGGAAGAAGCAATTTATAGCATCGACAGAATAAACGATTCTAATCAAACCAATGCTGTTCTCTGAACAATCACCTTCGTAGTGAAAAAAGCAACTCACCATTTCATGGTGTCAGCAAAACAAAAACTACAGCCATTCCAAAATAAACATCAGTACATCACACACGCAAGTTAAAAGAAGATTGCAAGCTGCAATTGCTTTAGAGTTTAATATTTTCAGCAACAAATATTCCACCCATGGGTACTCCCAGGTTATTGAGTAAGAGAAACGCAACATAGAATTTTTTTAGAGTTCAAAACGCAACATAGAATCTAGCCGTGTAATCTACCCAGATCCCCAACATTACAATCTAGCCATGTAATCTTACCTAGATCCCCAACATACAATCTAGCCGTGTAATCTACCCAAATCCCCAACATACAATATAGCCGTGTAATCCACCCGACCACGACTGCAGTCCTAAATGGAAGAAGCAAGAGCATTCGCGACTTCAGTCCTACATGGACGAAGCAATTTGCAGCATCGATTGAATAAACAACTTCCAGATACAGCAACCGAACATGTGTTTGATATAGCATTCATAAATAAAGCATTCAAAAGTTCGCCACACAAACGCATTGATGAGGCCACGTGAACTCGTGTTCTAGAAGAAAAAAAAAATAAAACGCATCGATGACGCAGTCGCGGTACTGGATCAAAGCAGAACAAGCTGAGAACACACAAACAAAAATAATAATAAATAATCGTCCCACGAGCAGGAGAAACTGTTATTTGACAAATCATTCATCACGAAACAAACAAACCACAAGAGTTCGCCACACAAATGCATCGATAACAGAGCCGCAGTACAGGACCAACCAAAGCCACAACAAGCGCATCAGAACACCAAAACAGAGGAACGGGGTGGGTCAAATCCGAGGAGCAGGAGAAGAAGCCACACCTGGTTGACGAGCACGACGCGGTGGTCGTGGAGCTGCTGGATTATCATGTCGCACACCGTCGTCTTCCCCGACGCGGTCCCTCCACATACGCCTTCACAAATAGCATCATCAGGGAGACAGAAAACGACACCAAAATTCAAAACCACTCATACAAGCGGAAAATCCAAAGCGAGCGAGAGAGCGAGAGAGCGGAGCAAGCCAATCCACGCACCTATGACGAAGGGCCTCCTGGTCCCGTCCGCCTTGGGGGACGCGAACCCCGCCGCGGCCGCGGCGTCGCCGTTGGCATCACGGGAAGGGGAGGAGGACGGCGAGAGCGACGAGGAGGGGGAGAGGCGGAGCCCGCTGAAGTGGGGGCCCACGGAGGACCCCATCACGTCCTCCATCGTCGTCTCTCCGGCGACCGCCGGCGGCCACCTGGCGATCGCTTCGGTTCGGGGGCCGCCTCTCTCTCGCCTCTCGCCTTCGCCTCGGAGGTTTTGACACGGGGAGGAGGTGGGGCTTTG